>JARQWZ010006143.1:0-32500 GCA_033150135.1 Gobio occitaniae | reverse complement strand
ATTCAGAAATCATTCTAATATGAGGATTTAATGTCAATGGTGGAAACTGTGATACTCTTTTCAAGATTCTTTGATTAATAAAAAGTTAAAAAGAACACAATGTAATAATATTTCACAATATTAGGCTACTGTTTTTTCTGTATTTTTGATTAAGTAAATGCAGGCTTGATGAGCATAAGGACATATATATAGGGATGGGCGATATGGACTTAAAAATGTATCCCGATATTTTCTAGTATTTATTGCGATAACGATATCAATGACGATAAATGTAGTATCATTCCCCATGTTTTTGGATACAAGTGATATTTTTTTTTTATGTAAAATTCCACACCAGCCTTTTCAGAAATGGAAAAGTTGCAGATATAATTGTCTTCTGTAAAAGTGCAGGTAATGTTTAAATAGTGCAACTGTGCTAAAAAACATCACACAATGCAAACAATAATAATTTTGAAATCAATGACAAGTTTTAAATGTAAACCGATTCTGTATTTATTCATACACTCATGGTGCAGTGGTAAAAATAGCAGAAACAGCAAAAGTAATTATCCCAACCATGTCTTCAGATTACAAAAAAGTTGAAAATAATGATTTAATGATAGAACTTCAGTAATTTGAGTTGATAAGATAATACCACGAATTCTTCTACTAATAAAAATAAACTGCACTAAGGAATAATGAGCTTCTGGGTTCATGAATATTAATCACGTTGTCAGCGCTCATTCAAACTGATTTACTGAAATCAAAACAGGCACCGTAATAGGTGCACGCCAGCCAATGAGATTCCCGTTTGTGCATTCGTTTCTTCCTGTTCATGAAAGGCTGAATAATTCCAAATAAACGCCATTATTTTACAGGAAAATACAACAAAGGATATTGTTTACATGTCAATTCTGTGTGGTATAAGACTCTCTCGCTCTCTCTTTGAGTGTGTGTGAAACACTGAGCGCTCTCAGTCGCGCGCCTCACACTAGTGTTTACTGTGTGTCAAATACACTGCGCATTTATTGAGATTAACTGAAATAGTGTGCTTTACCGATCGATTGAGACAGAGCGAATCTCTTAAGCGCTCAGTCCAAGTGCTCAGCGAGTGAAAATACATCTGTATGTACAGGTTCAGATTGCCCTCAGGTAGCCCCTCGTTTAGCTATGAACTCTTCCGCCATAGTTGTTTTCGCTCTGCACGTGAGATGCGGATTCAGTGCCGTCCCATCACGCGCGGCGCTTAGGACACCGAGTGCTGCGGGGGCACCACAAGACAATTCTCTCTCCAACCCCCGTTCAGCTATACAAAGTGATGAACGCAGCCACCGCGGCCATCATAAAGTAATAACGCTTAGAGCATCAAGAGACGGCCAGCGGCGGCACTGTGTGGATGGGTCGCGCCATCAGGCTTTATCGTTATTATCGCGGGAAGACAAATTCTTATCGTGGGGAGAATTTTTATCGGTATATCGCAAACGATAAGATATCGCCCATCCCTAATATGTATATATATATATATATATATATGTGTATATATATATGTGTATATATATATATGTGTATATATATATATATATATATATATATATATATATATATATATATATATATATATATATATATATATATATATATATTTTTACATATTGCCCCTTTTTTACATTTGAGCCCCTGCCCCTGACGAACTCTCTGCACGGCCCTGCTAACTAACAAACTGTGAACATTGAATAACTTTCCTAGGGTAAATGCAATGTTGTTCTCAAGCTGTTTTATTGTTGTCTTTCCGCGGTTGAAACACTGATTAAGCTATAGTGAAACACAAAAATAATTCACTATATTTTGAGACAAAGGTCTTGAATTTGGTAATTAATTTGACAGTTTTTCAATAATGGCAGATTGTGTAAAAGATGGTATTCGGGGTAAAAGGCTGACTTTTCCATGACCTGGTTGCATATACATTTGGCAGACACTTTTATCCAAAGTGACTTACACAGGAACGCACACTTATTACAGAGACGATCCCCCTGGAGCAACATGGAGTAACATTTGCAGTGGTGGTGGCGACTGGCTGTGTATCAGTTCAGTGGTTTAACCCACTAGACCTCCATCTTAGATTCAGAGGGTAAATATCAAATATTAAGTTGGGTGTCAACCTTAGAGATAACCATCATATTTACAATGAAATATAAAAATATGTTATTAACCATATAATATAATATAATATTTATTGTTACTACTGTAAAGCTATATTCAATTGTTATGGGATTTTTAGTTTCTGTATTTTTAAAATTAACATATTTTAATGGCAGTATATTTATGAATCAACATTAAATGATATTACTTTAGATAAAGTATAATCCCACACTGGATCCTGTGTTTTTCACAGCTAGATTGTGCAAGCAGCGCACAGTCTATGACAGTGTTTCACAACCCTTTTCTGGCCACGGTTTTGATAAGTAAAAAATCCCACGGGACACCACTAAGTTATGTGTTTAACCTTTATTCTCCTCAAAATTATGTTGAAAAGTCACTGTTAAAATGGGAAAATTTTCTTGATATGTTGAATAGCCAACAATACATTGTATGGGTCAAAATTATACATTTTTCTTTTATGCCAAAAATCATTAGGATATTAAGATCATGTTCCATGAAGATATTTTGTAAATTTCCTACTGTAAATATATCAAATGTATTAGTATTAGTAGTAGTAATCAGGACTTCATTTGGACAACTTTAAAGGAGATTTTCTCAATATTTAGACTTTTTTTGGGTCCTCAGATTCCAGATTTTCAAATATTGTCCTATCCTAATAAACCATACATCAATGGAAAGATTACTTATTCATGTACACATCTCAATTAAAAAAAATGGACCCTTATGACTGGTTTTGTGGTCCACATATTCACCAAGGCTACCTTTATTTGATCAAAACTACAGCTGAAAACAGTAACATTGTGAAAAGTTATTTCACATTTTAATAATTTTTCTGTATTAATATTACTTCAGTCTTCAGTGTCAAATGATCATTCAGAAATCATTTTAATATGCTGCTCAATAGTCAGAAATGTTTCTTATCACTGCTGAAAAATGCTGTGTGGAAAGTACAACAAAAAAAAAAATATATATATATATATATATATAGAAGATTAGTTTAAATAACCTGTATAGTCTTAATATTCTACACAGTATTGTTATTTTTGTAAATGTAACTTTTATTAACGATTCTTAAATATATTTACTGGAAAACAAGATATAAATGGTCAATTCAAGTTTTTTTTTCCCCCAATGTCCCAATGTATATATTTATTCCTCTGGCTTTAATGACATTAATCACACTTCAGTTCTAAATAAACTATTGTAAAGATATTTCAAACGTATTTGCTATTTGAATATATTCTAGTCTAATAATGCTGATAATGTACTCACCTGGACAATCCCGATTCTTCTATGATTGCAGCCGATGACTGTTTGTCTTGAAAAATAATGATTGAAAAAGAAAGGTTTGATTATTATCGAATATTAGTCAAGTTATTAAAAACACAATAAAAATGTTTTTGTGCATTCTATATTATACTAGCACTAAACTGAAAAATGGTTCAATTTAATTTTCCTAATGAGCAATTTGTGAACACTGATCACCATAATGGTGAGGTTTTTTTTTTTTGCTTGACAAAATGACACTCAAACCACAATCAATGAATCTTAACTTGGGTGTTCTGAGTAAGCAGGGAATAGTATGCGAATAGTATAGATTGCTAGATTTTTACAGTTGAGTTAAGACATTAAGTAAAGTGAACTAAAAGTGTTAGTTAGAATCACTGTTGGATTTTACAGTCATCTATGCAGGATCTATTATTAATGCTTTTTTCAGTCAAATATTACAAATCAAGTCTTTGTAAATATATTTGTGTTATAGAAGGAAATAGACTTACTGTTATTCTGGTTTCCTCTTGAATCTGCTTTTGTCTGCAGCTGCAGAAAGACTCTTCATTGGTTTTTATAGTGTCCAACTGTTGCACCTCCCCATAAAGTAAAAAAAAAAAAAAAAACACTAGGCTTGGAAAGTTTTACTATCTTTATATATTCCAGTAACTGTAAAGCTTTAAAAGACGTGGCCAGGCATCTGCAGACCATCAATGCCACATCTATTAGAGATTATAAACGGACGAGATTATTAAACAACATCACAATTCAAATGATAAATTAATTGAAAATATTACTGTGCAATAGATGATGATTCATTTAAGAAATCTAGAGATAATCTACAAAAACGGCAACTAGTATATTGTAGATGGAGGTGATTGCATTCATTAACAGAAGTTTATTCATAATTTAGCGACATTATAAAGGGCTTTTTTACCGGCCCTTTTATCGAGAATGCATCGAGAGGTGACTTGAAACAGACAGGTATCCCAGAATGCATCTCAAACCAACCAGCAAGCGTCAATAGCGGCGAAAACCCACATAATTTTGAAAATACTACTGATATTGTGTCACGAAATTGTAATTTTATGCATTTTCAGGTGAGAAAGTAGTTGTTTAAAGCTAAAATCTGTTGTGTTGTGAGAGTTGTGAGATCCAGTCGATCAAAAAGAGACAGGATGGTCTTAAAATGTTTTATTATAGATACATTTTTTTATTATAGTGGTGGCCAAAATTATTAGAACACTTGGCATGGGATGACATTAGTGTTGAAGTTCTCAGAGGAAATATATTGACACTATGCCAGAGAGATGTGCTGCAAAAGCTGGACATACCAAATATTAAAGTTAAAAGTGGATAAAAACTGTACGACTCACTTCACCTGATATAGGATGGTCAGAGCAACCATCTGCATGTTTCATGAGCATTATGAAATTAAATCATGCTTTGGAGGCAAAAGTAAGCTGCGGTTTCATTTGCTGAATTACCAAACTTTTGCCCTTCCACCCTCAGGAGTTTCTCGAGTCGAACTTGCATTGCACAAGGATTAATATCAATATATTACATCTTAAAATGTTTCACTTTCGCTTTTCCTTTCCTGTAAAGACAAGGCTTTACAAGAACTGATTAACTGTTGACAGGCTTTTCACTTTCACTTTCCTGTTCCAGTAAACGGGAGAATTTATACAACAGGCTTACAACCAACCGGCTGTTGGATCCTGACCCTGGTATTGTTCCCACAACACACACACAGGCCTTAAAGTCTCTATTAATAAGCTGGTGAATGAGGCTTCAATTTCACTTTCTGTTCCAGTAAATGAGAGGCTTTATGTGAAGAGACTTGCTGTTTTGGAGCCTGTAATTATGAGCTGAGGAAACCAGTCAGGTGTGTTTGATTAGGAGACAAAATGTGCATTGTTGAGGGTCTAATAACACATGTGTACAAGCTAATGAAGGTCATCAGGATCACTAGAAAGTTTGAGGCAGGGGAGTTTGATCAGGGTTTGAGCTAAACTCTGCAGGAAAGTGGACTTCAAGTGCCTTAACTTGTCCCCACAACTTTAGTGTGAGAAATGTGCAAAATATGTTTTTTTTTTTTTTACATAATTGCTGCGTATTTTGTTTCTTTTTCTCTTATTCTTGGCTGTCATTATTCTTGGTTGGTTATCACATCCACCATCATTAGTCAACATGTCGACATTTGTTTATTTTTGTACATTAAGACAGGCAGCCCAGCGGGCACCTTGACGTCATTTTGACATCAACAAATAGTCAAGATTTTGACCACCATGTATGACATGCATGAATATGCATATTTTCATTATATTTTGTAATAATTTTCTTGTGGTTGTAAAGAGGCCCAATAAAGGTATCAATCTGACATGTTTTTTCTGGTCCCTGTCTCAGGTCAATATCATTGACATTAAATCGATGTTGATTTGATGTCAGGAAATAAGACGTCAAGTTTAATCCTTTTTATCACAGCAAGTTGTTGAAAAAGTGAATTTCAGTTTATTCCTTATATTTTACTACTTTTGCCTCACGTAACTAATGAAAAAAATATATATTCTCATTAAATCATGAATAACATAAGTGCATTTATGTATAAATAACAAGAAAGGCTATTTGAAATTAAATTAAGGATCAATAAATACTGAATAAAAAAAAAGAGAAATTACCATTATTGATTATAACTGATTTTATTTGACATGCACAACACGGACCTATAGAACAGATATGAACCTTAGCGGTGCGCTGTTTTGGACAGGTTCGTGTTAACCGCATATAACGTTAATCCATTCACATGTTTTCTCTCTTAAAATATGGGGCTGGGATAAGCTCCAGCATCTCTATATAGAACAAGTGGTTTGGAGAACGGATGGGTGAATATGGTCTTAATTATTTGTAGTATGAACAAAACAGTTTTTATTTTAACCTGATCATTTTTAACTATCATGATTTCCTTATCAACAAGTCAAATCTGAAGCATTTGGTATTTGTGGCAATACCATCCACCTAACAACACCCTAGCAACCACCTAGAACACCCTAGTAATTGTGGAATAAACATCAATTTTAACTGCTGTTGGTCTAATGCATTTGACTGTGCATTCTTTCCATGTCATCATAACACACACAAACACACCCTCTCCCTCACACAAACTCATTTACTCACTCTCTCTCTCTCACACACACACACACACACACACACACACACACACACACACACACACACACACACACTATCTCTAACTCATTCACTCGCAACCGCCTAGCAGTGCCCTAGCAACCACCCCAAATACCCTAGTAACACCCTAGTAACCACACAGAACACCCTAGCAACTGCTTAGCAACCCCCCAGAATACCCTAGCAACCGCCTAGCAACACCCTAGCAACCACCTCGAATACCCTAGCAACCGCCTAGCAACCACCCAGAATACCTTAGCAACTGCCTAGTAAAGCCCAAGCAAACACCCAGAACACCATAGCAACCAACATCTTAACTGCCCATAACATCTTAGCAACCACATACATTACTATACCAACCACCTAACAACACCCTAGCAACCACCAGAATACCCTTGCAACTGTGTAGCAACATCGTAGCAACCACCCAAAATATAATAGCAACTACCTATCAACCACCCAGAACACCATAGCAATCCCACAGAATACCCAAGCAATCGCCTAGCAACACCATAGTAACCACCCAGAACACCCTAGCAACCACCTAGAACACCCTAGTAATTGTGGAATAAACATAAATTTTAACTGCTGTTGGTCTAATGCATTGGACTGTGCATTCTTTCAATATGTCATCATAACACACTCTCTCTCTCAATTTCAATTCAATTCAGCAAGCTTTATTGACATGACAAAAACATTTTGTGACATTTTGTATTGCCAAAGCATTTACAACAACTGATTTGTAACAACTGAACATTTTCAGAGATAAAAGTAATTATGATAGAACAAAAAATAAAAAAGACAATATATTACATGAATATTGCTTGATAGAGCAAGATAATATTAATAATAATGATAATAACAACAAAATATGAATAAAATAAATGAAGAATTATAATAGGCTAATAAATAAAATAAAATAAAATAAAAAAGATATAATACATAAATCTTTGTTATAACTGAACACTATCTCTCTCTCTCTCTCTCTCTCTCTCTCTCTCTTTCTCTCACACACACACACACACACACACACTATAAGTATGTGTAATATATCTCTAATATATAATTTCTATAAGAGGAATAAATTACAGGGAGATTGATTATGGCTGATAGAGAAGAGGTGTCAAATCACCACCTCTCCCTCAGTAACTTTAATACAAACGTATCACTTTTTACATTTGCTTTTTTTTAATGCCAGTATAAAATAATGCATGTTCAGCATGGTGATATATAAATTAACATTATTGTTATGCTTTCTGGTTTATATTATATTAACATTATTATTATTATTATTATTATTATTATGCGATACCACTTTAATTGCTAATTTGCCTGGTCGCAAACGTCTGTGAAAATTATTCAAAGCAAAGCTGTGATTTTATTGGTTGTACAATCAAAGCTCGCTGCTGATTGGCTGGCGCCATCGACAACGCAGAGCAGTTATGAACCGATCGTCCCACTTTATTCTCATCAGGTGAGTGATCGGCTGCTTTCTGATATGCTGTGTTATAAAGCATTGTAATGTCACATCTAGCTCTTTATTTTAATAAAATGTTAGCAATATTATTGATATTATGATCTGGGGTAAAGTTGTTGATCGTTTTTGCTGATGTTGAAGATGTTTTTATCTGTAAAGACGGTGATGTGTGTATAAGTAATGTCTCCAGCTAGCCACTCTTCCTTTTAGCTTTGTGTGTACAACTTAAAATCATATTTTGTGTGAGTTTGATGAATATACGTTGTGTGGTTTCTGCGTTTGTTTAGCGAGTGTTTTGGCAATCATTTTTATGTGGTGAGGTACAAGGTAATGGTATTATTATGGTAGTTTAGCTGTCTGTTGCATTTTACATTGATACATGGATGCAGAAGAGTCGATTGCTGGGTTTATGTCAGTTCTTGTCATTTAAAGGCTGCATTAAGCTGTAGAACGGTCACGCGCGTATGATGAGTTTAGAAACGGCTTTGTCCAATGGAAGGCTGTTATATCAGTCACCGGTGAATGAATCCGGTGAGGCCTCCGCCGCCGAGTTCTCTAATCATAAACAACCAAGTGCAAATGTGATGCATGTAATTCATTGTGCAGTGTAGACAGGGTTATTGAACACAACGGGAGTTTTTTGTGAGCGGTTATTGCTCGAGAGAGTCGTGACTGACAAGCTTTGAGTTCGCGCTCAGCGGTCACGTGATTCATGCAGGAGAAATGCGCGCGAAATGGGTTTGAGCAGAGAGATGCAGCCTCGCTATTCGCAACCATTTTGTTTTTCTGAATAGTAATGCATTATGCATAACGCATTGAGCACTACTCTGAAGACATTCACAGCAGCATTTTAGTTGTGATGGAGAGATGACATTAATGTTTTTCTTGTGCTATTCTTAAGTGTAACTTTATCAATACAATACAAAATCACTATATTTTAGTTCAGTATATATTAAGTAAATATTTTATTGTACTACATAATATTTGTCCAATAATTATTATCTATTAATGACATTTTAATGTTTTTATTCTTTATTTTACATTTACATAAAGTTTATTTAGGCATTTAAAGATTTTTAAGATGCACATTTTTTAGAAAGGGAATAAGGAACAGCAGAGAGACTTTATAGCATGTTTTCAGTTTTTGTCCAGTGTTATTATCAATCTTTTCTAATTGGCTGACGATAAATATTTAAAGCCCATTTTCTCTAAATGACTTTTCTCTCATATTCAAAGTCCGAAATCTCCACTTCAGTAGTACTTATATATAAAAATGCCTTATCCAGTGCTGTAGTTTGCCGTGACTGGTGGAAGCTTTGCGTACAGACGGCAGAATCGATAATGAGAATTGTTATCGATGATTTTCATCATCGATTTTATCGATTCGTTGTTGCAGCCCTAATATCTGGGCTCGAGTTCTGGTAATTTCACTGGCCTGGATCCAGACTAAAAATCAAAATATTCCCTCTCTGTCAAGTTTTTGTCATGTGGGTTCGGGCTGTTTGGAGGGAGAGAAATAAAGAAGAGGAAGGAGTCATCCCAAAGTCCTGGGTGCTTGATGATATGGTGCACTGGCCACCTGGCATCGACGCATCGAAAGCAATGAAAGAGATGCAAAAGCCTGAGGAAAAGTGGAGGAAATTTCCTCTCATAAAGCTGAAATTAACATCAAGTAAGTCAACGTCATTTGCTGTAATAAGGACTTGCTTATAATCATTTATCAAAATCATTTCATAGCCATTATCGTTGATGCATGGTTTTCATTTATTCAAGTGGACAGGGAGGAGTGCGAGTTATACAACTTCTTGACAGCTGCTGAGGGTAGTGGCGATGAGCTGGCCATCTCTAAGCCCAAGAGGATTGGGAAAAAAAAACATTTGATGACTTTGTTGAAGGTATGATAATGAAACAGTTGTGTAGCAGGTCCAAAATAGTTTGTGTTTAACACTGAGACTTCTAAGCAGGAAACTTTTAGTACTGTGAGTGCGATAAGGTGGCTGTTTCATATGTTACACAGATGATGAAGATGAAGCAATTGATGATACCCCACCGAATTACCAGTTAAGTTCTGAGGCAAATTCATCAGGACATGGTAAGTAGGCCATATATCTTAAACTAAAACATCAACATGTAAATATACAGTTTTCTAAGTGAAGTTAGTTGCTTGCTATTGTCTCACTGTTTGCGATCAAATAGGCCCCTCCCTGCCACCGCCACCAAAGAAATCCAAGTCCAGCTCCGCGCCCAGTTCCAGCCATCAAGTGATTGGTCAAGAGCACACCAGGGAAACACCTCGCCATCGTTCCAGGTCCCCGAACATGGAAACACCTCACACACCACACAATCGTTCCAGGACCCTGGAAAGACCACACAATCGTTCCAGGACCCTGGAAAGACCACACAATCGTTCCAGGACCCTGGAAAGACCACACAATCGTTCCAGGTCCAGGACCCTTGAAAGACCACACAATCGTTCCAGGTCCAGTACCCTTGAAAGACCACACAATCGTTCCAGGTCCAGGACCCTTGAAAGACCACACAATCGTTCCAGGTCCAGGACCCTTGAAAGACCACACAATCGTTCCAGGTCCAGGACCCTTGAAAGACCACACAATCGTTCCAGGTCCAGGACCCTTGAAAGACCACACAATCGTTCCAGGTCCAGGACCCTTGAAAGACCACACAATCGTTCCAGGTCTAGGACCCCTGAAAGACCACACAATCGTTCCAGGTCCAGGACCCTTGAAAGACCACACAATCGTTCCAGGTCCAGTACCCTTGAAAGACCACACAATCGTTCCAGGTCCAGGACCCTTGAAAGACCACACAATCGTTCCAGGTCTAGGACCCCTGAAAGACCACACAATCGTTCCAGGTCCAGGACCCTTGAAAGACCACACAATCGTTCCAGGTCCAGTACCCTTGAAAGACCACACAATCGTTCCAGGTCCAGTACCCTTGAAAGACCACACAATCGTTCCAGGTCCAGGACCCCTGAAAGACCACACAATCGTTCCAGGTCTAGGACCCCTGAAAGACCACACAATCGTTCCAGGTCCAGGACCCTTGAAAGACCACACAATCGTTCCAGGTCCAGGACCCTTGAAAGACCACACAATCGTTCCAGGTCCAGGACCCTTGAAAGACCACACAATCGTTCCAGGTCCAGGACCCTTGAAAGACCACACAATCGTTCCAGGTCCAGGACCCTTGAAAGACCACACAATCGTTCCAGGTCCAGTACCCTTGAAAGACCACACAATCGTTCCAGGTCCAGTACCCTTGAAAGACCACACAATCGTTCCAGGTCCAGTACCCTTGAAAGACCACACAATCGTTCCAGGTCCAGTACCCTTGAAAGACCACACAATCGTTCCAGGTCCAGGACCCTTGAAAGACCACACAATCGTTCCAGGTCCAGTACCCTTGAAAGACCACACAATCGTTCCAGGTCCAGTACCCTTGAAAGACCACACAATCGTTCCAGGTCCAGGACCCTTGAAAGACCACACAATCGTTCCAGGTCCAGGACCCTTGAAAGACCACACAATCGTTCCAGGTCCAGGACCCTTGAAAGACCACACAATCGTTCCAGGTCCAGTACCCTTGAAAGACCACACAATCGTTCCAGGTCCAGGACCCTTGAAAGACCACACAATCGTTCCAGGTCCAGGACCCTTGAAAGACCACACAATCGTTCCAGGTCCAGGACCCTTGAAAGACCACACAATCGTTCCAGGTCCAGGACCCTTGAAAGACCACACAATCGTTCCAGGTCCAGGACCCTTGAAAGACCACACAATCGTTCCAGGTCCAGGACCCTTGAAAGACCACACAATCGTTCCAGGTCCAGGACCCTTGAAAGACCACACAATCGTTCCAGGTCCAGGACCCTTGAAAGACCACACAATCGTTCCAGGTCCAGTACCCTTGAAAGACCACACAATCGTTCCAGGTCCAGTACCCTTGAAAGACCACACAATCGTTCCAGGTCCAGGACCCTTGAAAGACCACACAATCGTTCCAGGTCCAGGACCCTTGAAAGACCACACAATCGTTCCAGGTCCAGGACCCTTGAAAGACCACACAATCGTTCCAGGTCCAGGACCCTTGAAAGACCACACAATCGTTCCAGGTCCAGGACCCTTGAAAGACCACACAATCGTTCCAGGTCCAGGACCCTTGAAAGACCACACAATCGTTCCAGGTCCAGGACCCTTGAAAGACCACACAATCGTTCCAGGTCCAGGACCCTTGAAAGACCACACAATCGTTCCAGGTCCAGGACCCTTGAAAGACCACACAATCGTTCCAGGTCCAGTACCCTTGAAAGACCACACAATCGTTCCAGGTCCAGTACCCTTGAAAGACCACACAATCGTTCCAGGTCCAGGACCCTTGAAAGACCACACAATCGTTCCAGGTCCAGGACCCTTGAAAGACCACACAATCGTTCCAGGTCCAGGACCCTTGAAAGACCACACAATCGTTCCAGGTCCAGGACCCTTGAAAGACCACACAATCGTTCCAGGTCCAGTACCCTTGAAAGACCACACAATCGTTCCAGGTCCAGGACCCTTGAAAGACCACACAATCGTTCCAGGTCCAGGACCCTTGAAAGACCACACAATCGTTCCAGGTCCAGGACCCTTGAAAGACCACACAATCGTTCCAGGTCCAGGACCCTTGAAAGACCACACAATCGTTCCAGGTCCAGGACCCTTGAAAGACCACACAATCGTTCCAGGTCCAGGACCCTTGAAAGACCACACAATCGTTCCAGGTCCAGGACCCTTGAAAGACCACACAATCGTTCCAGGTCCAGGACCCTTGAAAGACCACACAATCGTTCCAGGTCCAGTACCCTTGAAAGACCAAACAATCGTTCCAGGTCCAGTACCCTTGAAAGACCACACAATCGTTCCAGGTCCAGGACCCTTGAAAGACCACACAATCGTTCCAGGTCCAGGACCCTTGAAAGACCACACAATCGTTCCAGGTCCAGGACCCTTGAAAGACCACACAATCGTTCCAGGTCCAGGACCCTTGAAAGACCACACAATCGTTCCAGGTCCAGGACCCTTGAAAGACCACACAATCGTTCCAGGTCCAGTACCCTTGAAAGACCACACAATCGTTCCAGGTCCAGGACCCTTGAAAGACCACACAATCGTTCCAGGTCCAGGACCCTTGAAAGACCACACAATCGTTCCAGGTCCAGGACCCTTGAAAGACCACACAATCGTTCCAGGTCCAGGACCCTTGAAAGACCACACAATCGTTCCAGGTCCAGGACCCTTGAAAGACCACACAATCGTTCCAGGTCCAGGACCCTTGAAAGACCACACAATCGTTCCAGGTCCAGTACCCTTGAAAGACCACACAATCGTTCCAGGTCCAGGACCCTTGAAAGACCACACAATCGTTCCAGGTCCAGGACCCTTGAAAGACCACACAATCGTTCCAGGTCCAGGACCCTTGAAAGACCACACAATCGTTCCAGGTCCAGTACCCTTGAAAGACCACACAATCGTTCCAGGTCCAGGACAGGTCCAGGACCCTGGAAAGACCACACAATCGTTCCAGGTCCAGGACCCTTGAAAGACCACACAATCGTTCCAGGTCTAGGACCCCTGAAAGACCACACAATCGTTCCAGGTCCAGGACCCTTGAAAGACCACACAATCGTTCCAGGTCCAGTACCCTTGAAAGACCACACAATCGTTCCAGGTCTAGGACCCCTGAAAGACCACACAATCGTTCCAGGTCCAGTACCCTTGAAAGACCACACAATCGTTCCAGGTCCAGGACCCTTGAAAGACCACACAATCGTTCCAGGTCCAGGACCCTTGAAAGACCACACAATCGTTCCAGGTCCAGGACCCTTGAAAGACCACACAATCGTTCCAGGTCCAGGACCCTTGAAAGACCACACAATCGTTCCAGGTCCAGGACCCTTGAAAGACCACACAATCGTTCCAGGTCCAGGACCCTTGAAAGACCACACAATCGTTCCAGGTCCAGGACCCTTGAAAGACCACACAATCGTTCCAGGTCCAGGACCCTTGAAAGACCACACAATCGTTCCAGGTCTAGGACCCCTGAAAGACCACACAATCGTTCCAGGTCCAGGACCCTTGAAAGACCACACAATCGTTCCAGGTCCAGTACCCTTGAAAGACCACACAATCGTTCCAGGTCTAGGACCCCTGAAAGACCACACAATCGTTCCAGGTCCAGTACCCTTGAAAGACCACACAATCGTTCCAGGTCCAGGACCCTTGAAAGACCACACAATCGTTCCAGGTCCAGGACCCTTGAAAGACCACACAATCGTTCCAGGTCCAGGACCCTTGAAAGACCACACAATCGTTCCAGGTCCAGGACCCTTGAAAGACCACACAATCGTTCCAGGTCCAGGACCCTTGAAAGACCACACAATCGTTCCAGGTCCAGGACCCTTGAAAGACCACACAATCGTTCCAGGTCCAGGACCCTTGAAAGACCACACAATCGTTCCAGGTCCAGGACCCTTGAAAGACCACACAATCGTTCCAGGTCTAGGACCCCTGAAAGACCACACAATCGTTCCAGGTCCAGGACCCTTGAAAGACCACACAATCGTTCCAGGTCCAGTACCCTTGAAAGACCACACAATCGTTCCAGGTCCAGGACCCTTGAAAGACCACACAATCGTTCCAGGTCCAGGACCCTTGAAAGACCACACAATCGTTCCAGGTCCAGGACCCTTGAAAGACCACACAATCGTTCCAGGTCCAGGACCCTTGAAAGACCACACAATCGTTCCAGGTCCAGGACCCTTGAAAGACCACACAATCGTTCCAGGTCCAGGACCCTTGAAAGACCACACAATCGTTCCAGGTCCAGGACCCTTGAAAGACCACACAATCGTTCCAGGTCTAGGACCCCTGAAAGACCACACAATCGTTCCAGGTCCAGGACCCTTGAAAGACCACACAATCGTTCCAGGTCCAGGACCCTTGAAAGACCACACAATCGTTCCAGGTCCAGGACCCTTGAAAGACCACACAATCGTTCCAGGTCCAGGACCCTTGAAAGACCACACAATCGTTCCAGGTCCAGGACCCTTGAAAGACCACACAATCGTTCCAGGTCCAGGACCCTTGAAAGACCACACAATCGTTCCAGGTCCAGGACCCTTGAAAGACCACACAATCGTTCCAGGTCCAGGACCCTTGAAAGACCACACAATCGTTCCAGGTCCAGT
The DNA here is from genome assembly GCA_033150135.1 of Gobio occitaniae. Classification (NCBI taxonomy): domain Eukaryota; kingdom Metazoa; phylum Chordata; class Actinopteri; order Cypriniformes; family Gobionidae; genus Gobio; species Gobio occitaniae. The sequence continues at coordinate 17,180 of JARQWZ010006143.1, read as the reverse complement.
ACCCTTGAAAGACCACACAATCGTTCCAGGTCCAGTACCCTTGAAAGACCACACAATCGTTCCAGGTCCAGGACCCTTGAAAGACCACACAATCGTTCCAGGTCCAGGACCCTTGAAAGACCACACAATCGTTCCAGGTCCAGGACCCTTGAAAGACCACACAATCGTTCCAGGTCCAGGACCCTTGAAAGACCACACAATCGTTCCAGGTCCAGGACCCTTGAAAGACCACACAATCGTTCCAGGTCCAGTACCCTTGAAAGACCACACAATCGTTCCAGGTCCAGGACCCTTGAAAGACCACACAATCGTTCCAGGTCCAGGACCCTTGAAAGACCACACAATCGTTCCAGGTCCAGGACCCTTGAAAGACCACACAATCGTTCCAGGTCCAGGACCCTTGAAAGACCACACAATCGTTCCAGGTCCAGGACCCTTGAAAGACCACACAATCGTTCCAGGTCCAGTACCCTTGAAAGACCACACAATCGTTCCAGGTCCAGGACCCTTGAAAGACCACACAATCGTTCCAGGTCCAGGACCCTTGAAAGACCACACAATCGTTCCAGGTCCAGGACCCTTGAAAGACCACACAATCGTTCCAGGTCCAGGACCCTTGAAAGACCACACAATCGTTCCAGGTCCAGTACCCTTGAAAGACCACACAATCGTTCCAGGTCCAGGACAGGTCCAGGACCCTGGAAAGACCACACAATCGTTCCAGGTCCAGGACCCTTGAAAGACCACACAATCGTTCCAGGTCTAGGACCCCTGAAAGACCACACAATCGTTCCAGGTCCAGGACCCTTGAAAGACCACACAATCGTTCCAGGTCCAGTACCCTTGAAAGACCACACAATCGTTCCAGGTCTAGGACCCCTGAAAGACCACACAATCGTTCCAGGTCCAGTACCCTTGAAAGACCACACAATCGTTCCAGGTCCAGGACCCTTGAAAGACCACACAATCGTTCCAGGTCCAGGACCCTTGAAAGACCACACAATCGTTCCAGGTCCAGGACCCTTGAAAGACCACACAATCGTTCCAGGTCCAGTACCCTTGAAAGACCACACAATCGTTCCAGGTCCAGGACCCTTGAAAGACCACACAATCGTTCCAGGTCCAGGACCCTTGAAAGACCACACAATCGTTCCAGGTCCAGGACCCTTGAAAGACCACACAATCGTTCCAGGTCCAGGACCCTTGAAAGACCACACAATCGTTCCAGGTCCAGGACCCTTGAAAGACCACACAATCGTTCCAGGTCCAGTACCCTTGAAAGACCACACAATCGTTCCAGGTCCAGGACCCTTGAAAGACCACACAATCGTTCCAGGTCCAGGACCCTTGAAAGACCACACAATCGTTCCAGGTCCAGGACCCTTGAAAGACCACACAATCGTTCCAGGTCCAGGACCCTTGAAAGACCACACAATCGTTCCAGGTCCAGTACCCTTGAAAGACCACACAATCGTTCCAGGTCCAGGACAGGTCCAGGACCCTGGAAAGACCACACAATCGTTCCAGGTCCAGGACCCTTGAAAGACCACACAATCGTTCCAGGTCTAGGACCCCTGAAAGACCACACAATCGTTCCAGGTCCAGGACCCTTGAAAGACCACACAATCGTTCCAGGTCCAGTACCCTTGAAAGACCACACAATCGTTCCAGGTCTAGGACCCCTGAAAGACCACACAATCGTTCCAGGTCCAGTACCCTTGAAAGACCACACAATCGTTCCAGGTCCAGGACCCTTGAAAGACCACACAATCGTTCCAGGTCCAGGACCCTTGAAAGACCACACAATCGTTCCAGGTCCAGGACCCTTGAAAGACCACACAATCGTTCCAGGTCCAGGACCCTTGAAAGACCACACAATCGTTCCAGGTCCAGGACCCTATGTTCAGTATGCCCTGTATGTGTGCAGCTCTCAGAGAGAGTAGATTGCACTGAGTCGACTCTAGGATGGTTTTCACTAGAGTGAAGAGGGGTTTCGATGAGAGGCCGAACTGGTGATTTATGAAGGACACCCAGATACTACCGGAAACCTGCAAGGAAAAAACAGCGGGACAGAGGATCTCAGCACTCAGACGAGTGCGATCTCACTTCGGCTCAGCCCCCGCGTGACTCACTCTCCCCACAGGACTCAGAGAGCTGCGCAGCACCACAAATCTGCCCTGAGCCACCCTGGTTGAAAAAAACACTATTTGCCGTATTCTTTGTCAAATTGGTTCATGCGTTATTCGAGAGCGGTTAGGTTTATCAAAAAGCTTTTTAACCCAGCATGGTCGGAAGATGATCTGGTTTTGATTTTCATGAAAATCAGACAAACTGCCTAGAAGGAGCTGGAAAAATTTGTGCGGCCGAGTCTGTAGCCATTTTCAAAAATCACCTAAAGACACATCTCTTCAAGCAGCACCTGACCAATCAAGAATAGCACTTATCATTCTATTCATTTTCTGTCTGTCTAATTTATTTATAAAAAATAAAAATAAAATTCTGTTCTGTGCTTGATTAACTGAGACTTGTTACAGCACTTGCATACTGTTGCCCTTGACTGTTCTAGTTGCTTCTTTTGTTCTCATTTGTAAGTCGCTTTGGATAAAAGCGTCTGCTAAATGACTAAATGTAAATGTACATGTAAAAATGTCATAACGCAAAATGATATAATAATATACACTCACCTAAAGGATTATTAGGAACACCATATATACCAGAACTGCCTTAATTCTACGTGGCATTGATTCAACAAGGTGCTGAAAGCATTCTTTAGAAATGTTGGCCCATATTGATAGGAGAGCATCTTGCAGTTGATGGAGATTTGTGGGATGCACATCCATGGCACGAAGCTCCCGTTCCACCACATCCCAAAGATGCTCTATTGGGTTGAGATCTGGAGACTGTGGGGGCCATTTTAGTACAGTGAACTCACTCATGTTCAAGAAACCAATTTGAAATGATTGGAGCTTTGTGACGGTGCATTATCCTGCTGGAAGTAGCCATCAGAGGATGGGGACATGGTGCTCATAAAGGGATGGACATGGTCAGTGGCACTAAGGAGCCTAAAGTGTGCCAAGAAAACATCCCCCACACCATTACACCACCACCAGCCTGCACAGTGGTAACAAGGCATGATGGATCCATGTTCTCATTCTGTTTACGCCAGATTCTGACTCTACCATCTGAATGTCTCAACAGAAATCCAGACTCATCAGACCAGACAACATTTTTCCAGTCTTCAACTGTCCAATTTTGGTGAACTCATGCAAATTGTAGCCTCTTTTTCCTATTTGTAGTGGAGATGAGTGGTACCCGGTGGGGTCTTCTGCTGTTGTAGCCCATCCACCTCAAGGTTGTGCGTGTTGTGGCTTCACAAATGCTTTGCTGCAGACCTCGGTTGTAATGAGTGGTTATTTTAGTCAAAGTTGCTCTTCTATCAGCTTGAATCAGTCGGCCCATTCTCCTCTGACCTCTAGCATCAACAAGGCATTTTCGCCCACAGGACTGCCGCATACTGGATGTTTTTCCCTTTTCACACCATTCTTTGTAAACCCTAGAAATGGTTGTGCGTGAAAATCCCAGTAACTGGGCAGATTGTGAAATATAATATATAATGTAGAGTTCACTGTGGTCAACACTGCTTACTTTACATGAACGTCAGTAATGTTAATAGATCTACATAAAGTAACTAAACATAAGTTATCTTTTTTTATTTGTCCATTAGTACTGTTGATGAATTGAGGAACATTAACACATCAGCAACTACCTCAACATTTAAGGCTATTGAGCATATAAACTTTTATGCTTTTATCAAGGTGTTGTTTAAGATACAGGTAACATGAAAGTTGTCTGATGTTATAGAGAGCAGAAGAGCATGTGTGTTTATCTGGTGGAGACTGGAGAGAGGCTGATGAAGGAAGGCTGTCATCAAAGGCTTTGAGTATACTACAGAAATGAATAAAACATACATTTAAATCTTAAGTTGTATTTTATTTTAATTTCAAACAGAGTTATTTCAGCACTTTTCTGATTCTTGATGTCTGTGCATTTGCTGCAGAGCTCCTGTGGTTGAGCGTTGCTCAAGGACACACTGGTGATGATGGCTGAGGAGATCCAAAAAGAAACCTTCTGCTTATCAGTTCAGTGTTTAGCCCACTACCCCACAAAAGTCATAAAGCTACAATACGAATAGCATGTAATTGTAAAAATATTAAATCAAATATAGCAAGAAATGAGATGCTGACAACATGAATTGTAAAACGTTGTAAGTAGTCATGCTGATGGAGAGCAGATACGCAGATGTTTGGAGCAGACATCAGCAGTCAGAGATTGTCCCACACATGTTCTCCACTCTTGCTTCAGGGTTGTGGGGTTCAGGAGGGACAGGAGGGACATGATGGAGGGCTAGGACAGGCGAAGGTGTTCACGGTGGTCAACTGCTTCATCAATATAAAGCCACAGAAGCACAGCTGTGTTGAGATGGCAGCAGATGTGGGGTTCACCGTCTGTAAATGCGTGATGGTTTGTTAGAACAATACGTTTGAATAAAGCTTTGTTTCATGTGTTGGTGACTTATTCATTTGTGATGTTTACTTTTATTCATTCTTTTACTCATTAATTCATCTTTCCTATTGTTGTCAGTAAATAAAATATTTTATTAACTCATGCATTTATTCATTGCTTGATGAAAATTGGTATTCACATCGGCTGCATTTGTCTAGTGTGTATTCATGCATCGCTATGTCATATGACAACAAGTTGCATTTTTCTTGTTTTACTAAAACAATATAATTTTCAGTAAAAAAAAAAGTATTATAATTAAGTATTGGTCAGCATTTGTTATTATTATTATTGTAAGTGTTTTAGTGGGCTAGCAATGCAATTCATTCTGGGGTAATCTTAATTTTGAATAGTGATAACTTACATTTTAAGAGTATAAAATCATCAGTTTTCTCCCAAGGTGAGATCTTCGAGCAGCTGAAAGAGTCTCTGTGCAGACACTGAGGGAAACCGCACAGGTCAGTCTGTGGAGTTACTGATGCTTTGAGCTGTCACTGAACCTGTCACTCATAGGCCTATCTTTTATTTTATAATTACATGGTTGTATCTTTAACAATCCTAATAATAAAACAAATATCATGGGTTTGCATACATTAGCCTATATACAAAGAAAAAACAATAACAAGGTTAGATATCTTTGAATAATTCATCATAATGCAATTAAATTTTATTTCATAAGCTTGCGGGATAAAACAGGAGTTAAATTTAAAAAGAAAAAGGAAAATATAAAGGAGATTTAGACCAATTTTGCTTGTGGATGAAATGTTTTGCATATAAAATAAAGAAATTAACAACATATTTAAGAGATCACGATTGTGGGTTTTGGTAAGGATAAAACTGGGTCAGATTAGTAGGGTTAATATCACAAAGTAAATGGGCAGCTGTTTCTTCAACAAGCCCACAAAATTAGCAAGTTTAATCAATATAAATCACCAGGAAAAATAACATTCTTGACAAGTGCTATGGTAATGTCAGGGATGCTTATACAGCCAGAGCCAAACCTCCCCTTGCCAACTCTGACCACAATGCAATTCATCTGCTACCTACATATCGGTCAGTCTTTAAGTCCAGCAAACCAGAAATCCGAACTGTAAAGGTGTGGTCGGACGATAAGATTGAGGAACTGAAAGGATGTTTTCTCTTGACAGACTGGGACGTCTTTTTCAAGGAGGCGGACATTGACAGGGCAACAGAATCCACAACTGCCAACATCTCCTTTTGTGTTGACTCCATCATTCCACAGAAAAGTGTTAAGATATATCCGAACAATAAACCTTACATAACAAAAGATATTAAGGAGTGTATTAAGTGGAAAAAGTCTGCCTTTAAACTTAGTGATACAGATGGAGTCAAAACAGCTCAAAAAGAGCTAAATAAACATATGAGAGCAGCTAGGCTGCAGCACAAGGAGCGGGCAGAACAGAACTTGTCCATGTTCAACTCCAAGAAACTGTGGGACTCAATTAGAGGAATGACAAACATGGAGGCTAAAAGGAAGCCCCTGTTTGCTCAGGATGAGAGTTTAAAAGCAAATGCACTGAACCAATTTTATATGCGTTTTGAATCTGACAACAATAGGGACTGCTGTGATGTTTTAGATAATGTAAACTGTACTGTGAAGGACAGGATTTTTATAGATCCACATGCGGTAACCAAGGTTTTTAAATCAATGCACTTGAAAAAAGCGACGGGGCCAGATAATATGTCCACTTTTCTTTTAAAGACATTTGCAGAGGAATTGTCTCCGGTATGGCACCAGCTGTTCCAACTTTCTATTGATAAACATGTACCTGAGATCTGGAAAAAGTCCACTATTACTCCAGTTCCAAAAAAGGCATGTCCTCAGGAGGACAACGATTATAGACCTGTTGCATTAACTTCCAATGTCTTCAAGGGCCTGGAACGACTTATGTTAAATGTACTTCGCTCAGAGGTGGAGCCAGTATTAGACAAATATCAGTTTGCATATACAAAGAAACGAAGTACAAGTGATGCCATATCAACTATAATGCACCTTACATTGAAGCACCTTGAATTCCCAGGTGCATATGCTAGACTGCTCCTTATTGATTTTAGCTCTGCTTTTAACACAATTCAGCCACATATTCTCCTAAGAAAATTAGCCCTTCTGAATGTAAATCCATTTTTAATCAGGTGGTACCACTCATTCCTTACTAAGAGGCCACAGCAGGTGAAGTTTAATTCCTCCTTATCAAATACAGAAATATGTAGTACTGGTGCCCCGCAGGGATGTGTCAGTTCACCATTTTTGTTTATTCTGTATACAAATGACTGTGTTAGTTCTGAGCCTAATCAATATGTGGTGAAGTTTTCGGATGATACAGCTGTTCTTTTATGTTGTCTATATGTTTTATGTCTGCCTATGCAGCAGTACCCTGTCTCTAAACCAAATTTCTCCCAAGGGAGACGAATAAATGAACTTGACTTGACTTGACTTGAATATTAAGATATTTATTGATCGATGAATTAAACCTGTCACTCGTCTTTCAAGTTGTTGCGCTTGAGATAACGTCGTAGGTCACATGATATTGTCAACATGGCGCATAAAGTGCGGATCGCATTCATACTTAACGAGATCAGGCAATATAGTACCTACTCTTTTAGAGCTCGTTAAGTAAGTACTTATTGAAAATGAGTACCTACTCAATGAGTATGCGGTTTCGAACGCAGCCATCGTCTTTTGTGCTGCTGGTGATTGCTGTGCTGATGGGGTGCAGGTGTGCGTGATCAGTATTCGGGTGAAGGAGTGCGCTGTGATTGGGTGATGGTGATGGTGGAGCCTGGCGTGTCTGTAACATTACTCAAAATAAAGCAGTCTAATCCAATAAGGACAGTTCTGGGTTGAGGAAGCTGTTACGTTATTCATCCAAAATCCATTATAAATTTTAATTATGTAAAAATTGTGTTATTGTCCCTGTCTAACAGTAGTTTGTTTTTGAAAATATAAATGTGTAGCTTGTTTTAATACTTATTAAGTAAATGAACACAAATGCATTTTGTGGCATTCCCCCTTATATTTTCCTACTTCTTTGTGTTCTATAAAAGCAATTTTGGAACTTATAACTTTCACTGCTTTGGTGTATGCTTGAACACTTTAACAATAAATCAGTAGCACAGTCATATACAGTTTGCACTCTAAAATTGTAGCATTGAAAATGTTTTTGTTAAATAAACACTGAAAATAAATGTACGAACTGGCGTGTAGCCTCTTTATTTCTTAAGCACTCCAATTTAACGTGCTTGGCTTCTCTAATAAGAAGGGTTTCCATGGCCGAGCAGCTCATCCAAGCCTTACATCACCAAGTGCAATGCAAAGCGTGGGATGCAGTGGGGTAAAGTGCGCCACCACTGGACTCTAGAGCAATGGAGACGTGTTCTCGGAGTGACCAATCACGCTTCTCTGTCTGACAATCCCATGGACGAGTCTGGGTTTGTTTTTGGCGGATGCCAGGGGAACGTTACCTATCTGACTGCATTGTGTAAAGGGATAATGGTATGGGGCTGTTTTTCAGGGTTTGGGTGGGCCAAACATCTGGTATTAAACATCTGGAGAGTTTAATTCTAGAGTAAAGTGAACTTTGACTGCTTAAGCAGAGAAAACAAAGGACTATTTTTCTAACGATTTACTTATTTCTCATGTATTATCTGTCTAACACAAAAGGACACCAAAAGTAAAATATATGCATTTTAAATGTATTTATTGGGAATGCTTAGATTGTTAGCTTTACTTGCTTGTTTTTTTATTCTTGAAAAATAAATGACTTTATCAATATTACATCATCCAAAAAAAAACATTCTGATACAATCTGCTAATTTGTGATACATAACATAACAGTTCATTCAAAATACCATTAATCAGTTTTAGATGATTTTAATGTTACAAAGCAAAATCACACAGGTATGTATTATACGAAGAATGAAGATGTAGAGCAATTTTTAGGCTAAAGTATTTTAAGTATAATAAAAATGCATGCATATTATGAGCACATCACCACTGGTTATAGCTGTTGTAGTAATTGTAAAGCTTCACTTGAATACATAATTCACTGCTTTACTGAACAGGACGATTGGATTATAAGATGATCCTTTTTTTCTTGTAGCGAGTTTGTATGCTTTCCAGTCCTCTGGAAGCACTTCTCCAGTGGAAACCTTACTGATGATCTCTGCGTTCTTTCTGACGCCCCTTAGAGACTGAATGCGATCTAGAAATCCAGGCTTGGCTTCTTGTTTCTCAGACTCAATCATCAGATCAATGTAGTCGGGCGTGGACAGAGGACTGGGCTTGAGGGCGATTTCCTGCAGACGCTCCAAGGACTTTTGAGAGCTTTCAATTAGTCCGGTCACAATATCCTGGACAATCTCAAGCTCATTTTCAAGCTTTTCAAAGATCTTTTCTTTTGACATGGCCTGTCCATGTGCATCCTCAAATCGCTTTTTTAAATCCTGATAGGTTTCCTTTCTCTTCTCTGTGACATAATCCCATTTGTATTTCTGATTGAAGTGCACGTTCCAAACACACTTTCCTGGACAGACCCGACACTTTCCATCTGTCATGGCCCAGCACCCATGTCTTTCACTGTCATTTGCAATACCACATGTATCATGACATGTGAAGTGACAAATTTGGCAGTTGGATAAGAAGTAGCCAGTTTTGTTTTCGATCTGTTTTGGGACAGTAACTTCTAATTCATATTCAAAATCCTTGTTTGCATCCATTTCCGCCTTGTGTTGCTCCAGAGCTGCTCTTGTCTTCTTGATTTCATCCAGTTTTGTCAGACCAGCATTGATTTGGGGCTGGAGACCTTCCACAAGCACTTCTAGCTGCTGTCGCTCTTTCAGGACCTCCCGTGTCAGAGACAAGCTCTTGGTTTCCATCTTGTTAAGGGATGTGAAGAATTTCCTCATGCTGGAAAATCCCAACTTCCAGAACATTTGGTCAAAGTTCTCACAGTCTGAATCCTTATCCTCTGCTGATGTATCATTGGTAGCAAACACAGCAGAGTTGTTGAACTTGAAGTGAAGTGGCTGTCCAGACTCATTGGGAGCACAGGGCACCTCAGAGACTCTGATGGCCTCGAGAACAGGAGGTGTTTTCCCATCTGCAAAGTTGACCATCATAAGGATGTTTTCAGCAATATCCTTTCCAAATATGGAAAGAATGGAGTCAAAGACATACTTCTGTGTGTGGGTCAGACGGGCCAGTGAAGCCTGTACTACAAAACACACGGCATCAATGCGGTCGATCCCTCCACGGGCAGAGAAGAACTCCTGAATCTGCTTTGTGATCTTCTGGTCATGTGAAATTCCTCTGGTATCACCGAAGCCTGGTGTGTCCACAATGGTCAGAGAATATGGGACCTGGAAACCATCCATGTGATTGATCTGATATGCTGTGATCTCCGAAGTTTGACTTTCTGCCTGGGATTTCTGCTTCCCTTCATCTATCAGCACAAACCGGAAGCCGTATTCCCATTTCACTCCCAGAATGTAGTTGATCATGCTGTTGATCAGAGTGGTTTTTCCTGCACCTGTGGCTCCGATCATCATAATGGTCTTATTCTCTTTTGGGATGTTTTTCCCAAAAATGCTTCTTCTGCAGAATCCGTCACTGTTCTGCCATGTTTCATCCAGGTTGAGTTTAAATATGGGGAGGGTTTCATTGCTTCCATCTTCTATTTCTGTGCTCCAGCTCTTCTTTATAATATGAGCAACGCTTGAGCCTTCTATCGTGTTTTTGCTGCTTGTGCTTTCACTTGCCATTTTTTGATTGTTGTTAACAGTAGACTGGGGAAGTGTATTTGTCTTTTTCTGGCTTTTTTCCACCTCTGTTGGTTAAAGGAAAAAGATCAATAATTGATTGTACATCAATTGATTAAAACAGTATACAAAAAAAGCGAGTATAACTAAATGCAATACCACTAAACTGTCAAATGATTGTCAAAATTATATCACCTATCAATAATTAAATCCTTTTATAAGTTGACAGGTAGAGTCTTTCCTATTATAAACAATCAAAAACAAATAAATAAGAGACTATATTGAAAATACAAGCCCGAAAGTAGTGCAAATACTTTTTTGATTCTCACGGCCTTAAAGGGATAGTTCACCCAAAAATGAAAATTCTGTCATAATTTACTCACCCTCAAGTTGTTGCAAACCTGCATGAGTTTCTTTGTTCTGCTGAACACAAAGGAAGATATTTTGAAGAATGTTTGTAACAAAGCAGAGAGAGCAACCATTGACTACCATAGTATCCCCCCCCCCCCCCCCCCACACACACACTATGGTAGTCAATGGTTGCTCTCTCTGCTTTGTATCTGCTTGGTTACAAACATTCTTCAAAATATCTTCCTTTGTGTTCAGCAGAACAAAGAAACTCATGCAGGTTTGCAACAACTTGAGGGTGAGTAAATTATGACAGAATTTTCATTTTTGGGTGAACTATCCCTTTAAAAATGTCTTAAATTAGAGCAGAAAGTCTTAAATTCAGTATCATGGCATTAAATAAGGGCCGTTATGATTTCTGTGATACGGAAAACGTCAACGTAATTGCAGAATTCATTCATAAAATGGAATTTACTGTATAATACAGAATTTGTCAAATTTTGGATGAAAGGGACATAAAGGAATCGTTCACACCAAAATTTAAAAAATGTCAGAACATCTGAAATAATCCGCTCGATCCGTATGGATCAGTTTGACCATCTCTTTATGAACTTTCGTCAAAGTTGCTTAGACTGTCAATGGAGGACATCAATCTTTCTGATTTCATTACAAATATCTTAATTTGTGTTATGAATCAAATTTAATTTAACCATGTAGTGACTGAGGCTTATCAGACACATAGTTGCCTGTTACATTTAACAAATATGTTTTAAATACTTTGTGCTTAGTAACAGACCTTCCCCCAACACAACAGAGAAGGATCCTCGGTTACCCTGGAAACAAAACTGATAAGAGGTTTTACGACCCCAAAGGAATTTGGCCACATAGAAAGCCCACAGGGGAGAGCCATAATGCCTGTAAAACACACGCTTTTGCCTCAAGTTATAGACAAACCGTCTATAAATAAACAAACACCCTAGGACCTTGTATGTACACACATAACCGTCTTGTAAAGGGTCGGTTCCATTGTATGTAACTTAAGAATGTCTTATGAACAACTTACTATTTCAGGTAACCTCATATATGTCGTGTCTCCTATCAAATTAATGCTCGCTTCACGACTTACACTTCCATGTGTGTCACGTTCTCGTAGGAGGCAATACGTGTTTGTTGCTTTAATTAGAGTATACACTCACCTAAAGGATTATTAGGAACACCTGTTCAATTTGTCATTAATGCAATTATCTAATCAACAAATCACATGGCAGTTGCTTCAATGCATTTAGGGGTGTGGTCCTGGTCAAGACAATCTCCTGAACTCCAAACTGAATGTCAGAATGGGAAGAACTTTTTGAGCGTGGCATGGTTGTTGGTGCCAGACGGGCCGGTCTGAGTATTTCACAATCTGCTCAGTTACTGGATTTTCACGCACAACCATTTCTAGGGTTTACAAAGAATGGTGTGAAAAGGGAAAAACATCCAGTATGTGGCAGTCCTGTGGGCGCAAATGCCTTGTTGATGCTAGAGGTCAGAGGAGAATGGGCCGACTGACTCAAGCTGATAGAAGAGCAACTTTGACTGAAATAACCACTCGTTAGCATTTGTGAAGCCACAACACGCACAACCTTGAGGCGGATGGGCTACAACAGCAGAAGACCCCACCGGGTACCACTCATCTCCACTACAAATAGGAAAAAAGAGGCTACAATTTGCACAAGCTCACCAAAATTGGACAGTTGAAGACTGGAAAAATGTTGCCTGGTCTGATGAGTCTCGATTTCTGTTGAGACATTCAGATGGTAGAGTCAGAATTTGGCGTAAACAGAATGAGAACATGGATCCATCATGCCTTGTTACACCTGTGCAGGCTGGTGGTGGTGTAATGGTGTGGGGGATGTTTTCTTGGCACACTTTAGGCCCCTTAGTGCCAATTGGGCATGGTTTAAATGCCACGGCCTACCTGAGCATTGTTTCTGACCATGTCCATTACTTTATGACCACCATGTACCCATTCTCTGATGGCTACTTCCAGCAGGATAATGCACCATGTCACAAAGCTCCAATCATTTCAAATTGGTTTCTTGAACATGACAATGAGTTCACTGGACTAAAATGGCCCCCACAGTCACCAGATCTCAACCCAATAGAGCATCTTTGGGATGTGGTGGAACGGGAGCTTCGTGCCCTGGATGTGCATCCCACAAATCTCCATCAACTGCAAGATGCTCTCCTATCAATATGGGCCAACATTTCTAAAGAATGCTTTCAGCACCTTGTTGAATCAATGCCACGTAGAATTAATGCAGTTCTGAAGGCGAAAGGGGGTCAAACACAGTTTTAGTATGGTGTTCCTAATAATCCTTTAGGTGAGTGTAAATAGGCACAGACCTTTTTGATTTCATGTTTAAAAGAAAGAGCCATAAAAGCTCGTGGTGACCTCCTGCAGACCCGCCAGCAGGCCGCCCACATGGCAGGCCTCCACAAACACAGAGCCAAAGGGCTCACAAGGCCATGGACCAGAAGGCCCAGACTCTGCACGCCATGTGCAATTTTTTCATCCTCAATGGATTCGAAGCAACCACGCAAGCTCATCATTTCTTCTTCATCCAATGCAAAAGAACTTGATCGCCACGTTAAAGCCATCGGACAGAACCCACAAACTTTCTCCTGCGATTTCACCTCAGACGGCCTTCTACAGCTCAGGCTAAATGCAAGTAAAGTACGAAACAGAAATCGCTGTGTAGTTAGTAAAACTGTAAACTCTTTGTTCAGACAAAGAAGTTTATTAATGGTGGTTCTTCCCAAAGGTTCTAGACTTTCTGCATAACTTCATCAATTTGTTCTGACCCTTTTCCCTCCAACCACTTTAACTTTACCTCTTGTCATGTATGAATTGTATATGTCATGTTTGTCTTATGTTAGTTGTAGTCTTGTTCCGTGATTTAGTTATTAAAGTTTGTGCACAATATACAGGTGCTGGTCATACAATATTGTAGCGTCTGGAGTGTCTCTCTCTCTCTCATGGGATCAAAGTGATCAGAGATGCTTTCCTCCAAACAGCTCTGCATATAAATTAAATTCCTGCTCCAACGGCTCAAAAAGTCTGAGTCAGATTGCACCTCCGACTGTTTAATGACCAGCTAGAGTGTGACCAGAAGAGCCCCTTTTGAGCTTCAATCAGATTCTAATCAGCCAGGACCCCTACCCCACCCTTCATTCGGAGAACGGCCGGGGGATGACACACACACACACACACACACACACAAGCATTCCTCTCTATTTAGTCTTTAATTAAACTATCCCAGAAATTACATATATGATGATTTCTTAAGTATATGCATGCTCCCCATATTTCTTATGTTTGCGTGATGTAAGAGCTATTTTAAACGCTCAAAATTGCTCTGTATAGAAGATGCACTGCTTTTTCTGTCTTTAAACCAAGGCATGTTTGATGTCTAAAGGTTCCTCTTTCTTTGTCTTAGTCAATGGTGTAAAGTATATGGTTATGAGATGTACCGTTAGTAGGTTTAGTCCTTTTGGAGTGAAACGTTACCAATTCTGGCTTCCAGCAAGAACATTCCATTGAGTAATAAAGTCTGAACAAAGAAACACTCTCCCGCCTGAAATTCACACCAACGATTGGTCGTCTCAAGGGAAAGTGGGCGTAGTTTAATGGACTTCAAAAGACAGTAACACTAGCATATCTGTGCTCAGTCGACTTGCAAGGACCCCGACGAGACAAATTTCCTTTTCCTCCCATCTCATCAGCGCGGCTCGCGGGCTTCGACCTGCGAGCCGGCGCGGTCCAGCCAAGCTGTTGTTTCCTTTGAAGATCGACGCGCTCCGCAACGCAGTCAGCGGCGCGCTCCACCAGACCGAGGAACTTAGCTTGGACGAGATGAACTTTCCCTTCCAAGACGCTCCCTTCCCAAACACCTTTAAAACTCCCGCGGACCAACGAAGCTCCGGAAGAACCAAACGGAGAGAACGCTTCAGCGTGCAAACACTCTGAGAAACGCCAACGCACGCATCTTGCTTTACACAACACCAAGAAACCATGCAAGTATCAATTCTACCGAAATTTAGATGCGTTTTAAGATTGTACCCCTGTTTAAGGTGATATGGTTCTTGCTGGCTCTAGTGGTTATGTCTGGGAAGGTGTCGGATCGGACACGATCATACCCTTCTTCCTTTCCCTTCCCCTCATCCTCCTCTTTACTTTCCACTATTCTGTAAATACATGTATTCTTTATGTAGTCATATGTAATCGTAGTATTAATCTTTATTAAAACCATGATATTCACGTTTTGATTGTCATTGTTTTGCTCACAGAACACGAGTCCCTTTAATGTCAGATCTAAGCTACGAGCTCTTATAAGCATCGTTGAATGCTTTAATTAATACCATAACTCGGAAAGTTGTCCTTTGTGGCCAGAGGGATAAACTTCCCGAAAATTGGGTAGGAAGAATAGACCTGGTGAGTGGATAAAGAATTACCGCTCGTTCTTTAAACGGAACGGAGAGGAATTTTGAATCAACTCCCTAGGATATTCTGTGATTATTTAATATAGATATATCTGTAGTTAATTGCAATAATTTGTTGTTAGCCATATATATATTATATATTGTATAAATACCGAGGTTAGGTATTCCCCTTTTGGGTGATTTTGGAGATTTGTGATTAGATTATAACCCGTTATGATTAATCATAAATCCCTAAATATTAATACCCACAATTCCCTATTGAGCTAATTTTTTATTTAAATATATATGTAACCCTAAGACGCTACAATATCATCAAAAAGTTTATTTATTTCACTAATTCCATTAAAAAAATGAAACTTGTACATTATATTTATTCATTACACACAGACTGATATATTTCAAATGTTTATTTCTTTTAATTTTGATGATTATAACACAACTAAGGAAAATCCCAAATTCAGTATCTCAGAAAATTAGAATATTGTGAAAAGGTTCAATATTGAAGACACCTGGTGCCACACTCTAATCAGCTAATTAACTGAAAACACCTGCAAAGGCCTTTAAATGGTCTAGTTCTGTGGACTTGACAGTTGTCCAAAAGACGACCATTGACACCTTGTACAAGGAGGGCAAAACACAAAAAGTCATTGCAAAAGAGGCTGGCTGTTCAAAGGAGCTCTGTGTCCAAGCACATTAATATAGAGGCGAAGGGAAGGAAAAGATGTGGTAGATAAAAGGTGTACAAGCAATAGGGATAACCGCACCCTGGAGAGGATTGTGAAACAAAGCCCATTCAAAAATGTGGGGGAGATTCACAAAGAGTGGACTGCAGCTGGAGTCAGTGCTTCAAGAACCACTACGCACAGACGTATGCAAGACATGGGTTGTCAAGCCACTCTTGAACAACAGACAGCGTCAGAAGCGTCTCGCCTGGGCTAAAGACAAAAAGGACTGGAGCTGCTGAGTTATGTTCTCTGATGAAAGTAAATTTTGCATTTCCTTTGGAAATCAGGGTCCCAGAGTCTGGAGGAAGAGAGGAGAGGCACACAATCCACGTTGCTTGAGGTCCAGTGTAAAGTTTCCACAGTCAGTGATGGTTTGGGGTGCCATGTCATCTGCTGGTGTTGGTCCACTGTGTTTTCTGAGGTCTAAGGTCAACGCAGCCGTATACCAGGAAGTTTTAGAGCACTTCATGCTTCCTACTGCTGACCAACTTTATGGAGATGCAGATTTCATTTTCCAACAGGACTGGGCACCTGCACACAGTGCCAAAGCAACCAGTACCTGGTTTAAGGACCATGGTATCCCTGTTCTTAATTGGCCAGCAAACTCACCTGACCTTAACCCTTAAATTGTGAAGAGGAAGATATGATATGCCAGACCCAACAATGCAGAAGAGCTGAAGGCCACTATCAGATTAACCTGGGCTCTCATAACACCTGAGCAGTGCCACAGACTGATCGACTCCATGCCACGCCGCATTGCTGCAGTAATTCAGGCAAAAGGAGCCCCAACTAAGTATTGAGTGCTGGACATGCTCATACTTTTCATGTTCATACTTTTCAGTTGGCCAAGATTTCTAAAAATCCTTTCTTTGTATTGGTCTTAAGTAATATTCTAATTTTCTGAGATACTGAATTTGGGATTTTTCCTTAGTCAGTTATAATCATCAAAATTAAAAGAAATAAACATTTGAAATATATCAGTCTGTGTGTAATGAATGTATATAGTATACAAGTTTCACTTTTTGAATCGAATTAGTGAAATGAATCAACTTTTTGATGATATTCTAATTATATGACCAGCACCTGTATGTTGGTCCTGACTCCATGCCTGCACACATATTGTCCCTTAAATGATCGATCTTGCTATGCGCTCTGGGCACTTTGGTAAATTCTAAGAATTCAATTAATAATCAATACTGAACGTCCTTAGGACGAACTGATTGAATGATTGTAATGTTAATGTAGCTACATCAAGTTAATCTAGTTAACTGATTAAAATATTCA
>JARQWZ010006142.1:0-59564 GCA_033150135.1 Gobio occitaniae | reverse complement strand
CATTTTACAGAAAACCCCTCAAAATAACAAAATAAGACTATAATACTTAATAATTAACATTGTATGCGTTTAAAATACAATAATAAACACTGAAAAATAAGCGATTTTCTTGTTTTTTTGTGTTCAAAATCCTGTTTTTGAAAATCTGTAGTTAGTTGATTTCTTCAACGATGCAACGTACTATAGTATTTAAGCAGTGAGTTACATCATTGTACGGGAAACGCACCCCAGGTCAGGAAGAAAATCATTCTAAATGGATAGCGGGTGAATTTTAAGTGCGAGCGGGAGGGTGCGGAATAGATCCTATAGCGGGAGCGGGACGAAAAAAACTGTTCCGCACAGATCTCTAATTTGTATTGAAAGAAAATGCAGAAAAAGAAAGATAAAAGGAAAGAAAGACGTAAATCACAAATGCGGCCTTCGATGTGCGCAGCCTTCACATTGGGGCTGCGTGGAAAATGCTGCCTTCGGAGGACACATTTCAAGGTAGGAAGGCATCAAGGCAAATCCGAATGTAATGTTAGCTTCACTTCCTGTCTCCTGAGATACCTTCATCTGATCGAGTTTTGAAGGCAGCATATATGTATTCTTCAATGTCTTTGACATCCCACAATCCTGTGCTTTCCATTCTGTGACAGTTGAGCAGGTCAGTTTGCTGGTCAGTTTGTGTGTAAAGGTACGTTTTTACCAACATTTTCCACTTCTGATATAATTTCTAGCGAATTACTAATGTAATAATTAAATATTTGTTTAGTTCTCACCAAAGCTCTCTCTATTTTGCTGTAGATCATTAAACGGTTACACTGCCTAAGAAGTCAGTTTTGAAATCAGTTTTGTGAGGTGCCTTCATGCACAAACGATGCCTTACAAGCCATTGTCTGATAAGGCGGCGAGGCAAAGAGTCAGCTGCCTATGTTTTCGGAAGCAGCCAGGGACACAGCTATAGACTTGGCCGGAATTACTGGGAACGGCCACAAAAAACGTAATATCTGTTTATGCCGTGGGAGGAAAACAAGCTATTAGAATAAATGCACGTAGACCTTGTAAGACGCTTTATCTTTACTCTTTGTAATGATTACGATTTATTTTTGCTTGGTACAGTGCCGAAAAGTTGCCATGTGGCATTCTGCACCTCTAGTAAGTAAAAAAAAAACCCTGATCGGAAGTTTTATACTGGGAAATAAACAGACGAAGCCGTTCGTCAGTTCCGAAAGCCTGTGCAATATGTCCATTACAATTAAACATTTGCACTACATGATGCTGGTATTATTGTAGAGAGATTTCATTAATTGCAATGGCAAATGTTTGTTGAACAAAACGGCAATAAAGTCATACTTGTCACAGGACTCGAACTGCATCAGAAATGCAGTCAATTTATCTTTAAAGCAGTTTTTCACGATGAGCGATCACATAGCCACATAATGCATGAGGATATTAATGAACAAAACATTCAAAAGTATTCTTTATTTCATGATGGGAAGGGCTGGGCTCATATTTGTGCTTCAAGCTTACAAGCTGATTACATGTACAACACTTAAACATTTTCTCGTCAAAATGCATGCTGCTCCCACAAATATTACACGACATAATCATTATGATCATAAATCCCCCAGTCTTTTGATGAAGACGGTTGTGCAAGACTGGAAAAAACTAGCATATGCCAGAATGTCTGGTTGAGGAACAAGGACTCTCTGAGAAAATAAAAGAAATTAGCATCTGAACTCCCTCATACATTTAGCGCCCCCATCCGAGACGACGTCACACTGAGTGAATCATCTGAGAGTGGCTTTAATGTACATGACTTTCCTTTCACCTACTTCTTACCCCAATCTCTCCTCCAGAATTCATCCAAAATCTATATGGTTTAATGTCAATTCTCACTATACAGTATTACACATGTTTGATATCGTTTGAAATGTCTCAGGTGCGACTGGTACAAAGATCTCATCCCCACAGAAGTAAACCAAGAAATAATAAAGGTTTTAAAAGTTTAGAGATATTTTGCTTATTATGTTGGGTGTGGCTTCAGCCATTTGGTCTTTTGTCAATACAGGCCTATGGGACAGTGGTTAATGTAAATTCCCATTGTTAACACGTTTCCATTTGAAAAAGATTTCCGTCTGGTCTGAGTACTTAAAGCGATGTTTCAGAAGGGTCAAGGGCGATACTGTAACCAGATCAGCCCGTAATGCTATGCATTATGTATCCTACTTTCAGATGTCAGGTATGCATATTTCACTCTTCAGAGTATTGATGTTATGTATGAATTATCTTTTAATTGATTGTTACATTGAGTTAATAAATTGTTACATTTTGATTTATTCTGACTTACTCTGGAATTATTAACTATTTTTAGTAGATTATGAACTGGTATAATTTCAACAAAGAGTTAAACAGAATAATTAAATGTGTGGTTAACCATTAAATATAAATGACCAAATAACCAATTGGCATTCTAACCTAAATTCGAGTTTATGATAAATGGAGTCAGATAAAGAGGAATTGGAATAAAATCCTTTTGCCCAGCTGAAAACACAGAACGTGCAGCGACCTTCACCCGCGGATCATTAGCCTCCATTGGAACGATTGAGCTGTCCTTACAGTTGCTATAAAAAAGTAAATAAAAAACTTTGCTATTGTCAGTAATTTGAATAATATTGTGACACTGACATGTCAACTCCAAATTTGTAATTCATTCGTACTTGGCTGTACTAACAAAACAAAAAAACTGAATAAATAAATAAACAGATAAAGCCACATGCATGCAAGACAACAGAAAACTGATGGATGTCTAAACTTTATCTAAACCCATGTCATTGATGCCAAACAGCTCATCATATAACTGGATGTTAGGCTTTTGACAAATGTTTATTAAACGTGGCACTGCGGTAAATTAACATTTGACATTTCATGTTTCTATGTATTCTATTCTATTCTATTCTATTCTATTCTATTCTATTCTATTCTATTCTATTCTATTCTATTCTATTCTATTCTATACATAAACAAACGCCCTTTGCATTGCACACGGCATATTCAGAAAAATATGAATTTCATAGCACAAGACACGTTTTAAGATCATTTTAAAACGTTAAATGTATGCAATACATACTTTTAATCCATTAAATTCAGGAACACTGAATTAACGTCTTCATCGAAAGACTGGGTGATTTATGAAGTTGGTATGTCATACCTATTTGGGGGTCGGGGGGAGCAGCATGTATTTTGACGAGAAAATGACACCCCTGGCCATTGATTCCGTTGGGTCGTTTATCAGTCACAGATACTGTACAGACAATCTGACCAATACGGCTCAGTTTTTATCTTGCTCTGTCGAGCGGCAGAAGTGATTCTACACAGGCTATACTGGGTTAATACCATTTCCATTGTGGGGGAAGCGAGCATGGCGGAAGTGACGTCTTCGGTACCCATGAATTTCCATGCAGGGAGTTTTCTTCATGCCACTGTTGCTGAGTGCTGGCTCATGGGAGATTTAAGCCAGGCACACTGTAAAGGTGCTTTGAGACAATTTCCAAAACACTAAATGAAACCAAGCAAATCAAGCATATAAACTATTTGATGAGACATTATGAAAATAAATTCAGCTTTTTTAGCTTAATTTTGTAGTTAATGTTTATAATAGATAGTTAGACTATAATTGCATTTACATAACATGAGCAACATTTCAGTATAGTCCTACCATAACCAGATGCTAGTTGTCATATTTTAACAATTGTTAGTCTTTCTGATATCTTTCTCTCCATGTAGTGGGTCATCGAATGAGTTTCTACAAAGACTGCCCATTCAAGGAATAACATATCTTGCAGCTCACTGGATATTATATACCGTAATAAAGAGTTTTGTTGAATGCAATTGGTGGCCTTGTTTATGTAACACAATTTTAAACTTCTGTCTTGGGTTAAATTCATTATTTGCTTGCATTCACCGACCGTCAGATGATGGGGTGGGGGATAAAGAAAACGAAAGACCTTCTAGGTCTAACTGTAGTTATTAAGTAATCAATTTAAACTATTTAGAAATAACATTTTCATTTTAAAATATGCACACATTCACTCATATTCGTATGTCTAGCTATGTCAAAAACACAAAATGGTTCTTGTCTGTCACATGAATCATGATAGGATAGGTGTAGTGTTTGTGTATTTGGCAGGAGATGGCGCTGTAGTCCAAGTTGTTACCTATAAAAGGTGTAGAGCAGGGTTATTCAAATCTTGCCCTGGAGGACGAATGCGCTGCAGAGTTTAGCTCCAATCCTAATCAAACACACCTGAACATGCTAATTAATGTCTTCAGGTTCATTAGAAAATCACAGGTAGGTGAGTTTGATCAGGGTTGGAGCTAAACTCTGCAGCGCATTGGCCCTCCAGGGCAAGATTTGAATAACCCTGGTGTAGAGTAAGAATGGAAGGTTGATGCACCTGATGCCAATCATGTAAACGCCTGGCACTGTTGGCTTGCTTGTCCTGCTTGTGGATTGAATAAATCTTTAAAAATTGAGAACTTTCTTGTCCTCATGCTTACCTGGATTGAACAAAATGGTGATGAGGATTTTGCTGTTCTACATGAAAGATGTCTGCTGTTGCTTCTTTTCCTACTTCCATTCTACCCGAAATAATCAGGAGGTGAGAAAAACATTTGGATAAGATTTATGTACAGTTTGCAATGAGTATCGAATATATGAAATGATAAAGTTCTTTGGCGTAGGCCCCAGGGGCGGAGCCTACCCCCAAAAGAACTGATAAATCAAAAAAGATACCCACCCGTTGGAAGATTCTTTGGATGAAGTACCTATAATATTTGCAAGGAAAATAGATTATATTATTAGAATATGGACATGCAACAGATATGGATATTGACATAGATGTTAAATCAATAAACAGAAGGAATTGTTAGGCTGCTGCCTGAAGTATGTGAAGCTGAGAAGGCCGTGTAGAACTGCCATGATAGGCCGGGGTACGAAAAGCCGCGTTGGCTGCATGGACTGCCACGTTAGGCCATGTATACTGCCTCGATAGGCCGTGGTATGAAAAGCCGCATTGGCTGTATGGACTGCCACGTTAGGCTGTGTATTGTTGTGCTTTCCCGTGTTCAGTATATTAGTGTCCGTGGAGGCGTAAAGAGAAGCACACAACAAAGAGGATCCGTTTCAGGAACTTTACTTAACTTATTAAGTAACACGTTACAATATTGTGGGGTTTTATGCTCCTGCCCAGCGCTGATGGGTTTGTTTACAACCATCAGCACCGAAGCCTGCGAGCATACTGACGTTACACGTAAAACAAAACAATGAACTAATCCCCACGTAATGACGTAGCCACATCAAATTGGATAATACAGAACACATATACATCCAGGTAAAATAACTGTAACAAACAATGCATGTACTTAACAACACTATAACACCACCCCCCTTTTTTTAGCTCTGCAGAGTCCCTTCTGCACCACTGAGGGTGCAGGTGTATTTGTGTCGCAGACGCTGCATCCAGGCAGGTATGTGGTCACTTAGATAGGGTTGTAAGCGATCATGATGTAGCACTTTCTCACTCCGTCTGTCCCTGACTCGATAGAGCACCGGTCCAAGGCATGCTGTGACGACGAATGGCCCTTGCCACGGGGCTTGTAGTTTTGGACTGTAGCCCTTTCTCCTGCTACTGACCCTCACTAAAACAAGATCACCTACTTGGTAGGACTTCTCTCTGGCTCGCAAGTCATAGACTTTCTTCTGGCGAGTCTGAGCGGAGTGTAAGTTCTTGCGCGCCATTTGATGAGCCTGCTGCAGGTTAGCTTGCAGTTCCTGGACAAACTCAGATGGAAACTTAGCTTCCCTGGTAACCTCAGCTGTCCTTAGCCAGATGTCATGTGGCTGGAAAACTTCTCGCCCCAGCATCAGCTGATTTGGTGTGAAGCCTGTCATTGAATGCACAGTGCTCCTGTATGCTGCAGTGAGTAAGGGAAGATGTTCGTCCCAATTCCGCTGACTTTGGTCCACGTAACACCGTATCATCTGCAACAGGGTTCTATTGAATCTTTCCACTTGCCCGTTCGAAGCTGGATGATATGGTGTGGTCCGGGTCTTGGTTACTAGCAGCAGGCGACAAACTTCTGTGAACAGCGAACTCTCAAAGTTCCGTCCTTGGTCAGTGTGAATCTCAAGGGGAGCCCCAAAGCGTGAGATGAAATCAAACACCAACCTCTTTGCTGTTGTCTCCACTCCTTGTTCGGGGATAGGGAAGGCCTCTACCCAGCGGGTAAACTGGTCAATTAAAACGAGGATGTACCTGTTGCCTGACTTGGATTCCGGGAATGGTCCTAGGACATCAAGGTGGAGTCGGTCCATAGGCGCTCCAGCCTGGTAGTTCTGGAGCTTGGCCCTGCCCCTTGGACTGGTTGTCTTACAGGAACAACACTGTGGGCATTTCTTGACGAACAGACGTACATCATTCCCCATATTGTACCAGTGGTAATGCCTGCGGAGGCGCATGAGCGTCTTTTCCTCCCCTGCATGACCCGCTTGCGCTGGATTGTGATAGGCTTGGAGAACCTCATTCTTTAGGGAAACAGGAACAAGTAAGCGCAGAGTCGACATACCTCCAGTAACATCATCCCAACGGTAATAGAGGATCCCATCTCGCATCTCCACTTGAGACCAACACAGCCAATACTTGCGAACCGCAGGGCTCTGCATCATGACCTCTTCCTTAACAGGCAAAGAACCATCAGACATCCATTTATGGAGAACTGAAAGGTCTGGGTCAGCTAACTGTTCTTCTTTGAGACGTTCGAGGCCCAGGGGCTGCAGCCAGTTTGAGGAAGGACGTGGGTTGTCATCATCTACTTCATTAACATGACTGGGAGTGTTAGTGCAACTACCCTCATTCTGACAGTTAAGAGAGTGTGTGCGCCTTACCGCCAAGGGGATAACATCATCAACATCTTCCTCGAATCTTGCCCACTGATGATGGAGTTTCCGGCAGAAGGGACAGCCCTTGCACGGCAAGCTATCTAGCTCTCTTCCTGCTTGATAACAGTCACAAGTTTCCTCATTCAGAGTCTTTCGAGACAGAGCGTCAGTATTGGAATGGTGTGTACCTGGCCTATGCTCGATGACAAAATTGTACTGGCTGAGTTCTTCAAGCCACCTAGCCAGTTGGCCTTCTGGTCGTTTAAACCTGTATAGCCATGTTAGACTGCTGTGATCCGTCCTGAGTATGAAGTTAGACCCCAGCAAATAGTGGTGGAATTGTCTTGTGAACCTGACAACTGCTAGGAGTTCCTTACGTGTGACACAGTACCTCTGGTGAGCTGGTGTGAGGAGACAGCTGGCAAATTAGATAACTTTCTCTTCCCCCCACTGTAACTGTGAAAGCACTGCTCCAATGCTCTGATTGGATGCATCAGTGTCCAGGACAAACTGTCCTGATATAATTGGGAACACCAAGATGGGTGCAGTTGTGAGACTCCTTTTAAGGTGTTCGATGGCCTTTTGCTGCTCTTGCTCCCAGGAAAAGGGAGCCCCTTTCTTGAGTAGCATTGTCAAGGGTGTAGTGATTTCAGCAAACTTGGCAACAAACCTCCTGTAATAGTTGCAGAGACCCAGGAAAGACTGAAGTTCCTGGACACTGGTTGGGGTCTTCCAGTCCTTAACATCATTAATGAGGGCTGGATTGGTCTTAATTCCTTCGCCGCTCACAACGTGACCAAGAAACAGGACTTCATCTCTTAGCAGCTGGCATTTTGAGGGCTTCAGCTTCAGTCCATATTCCTGCAGCCTCTGAAAAACCTCTGCAAGGCGCTCAATACACTGTTCCACATCTTCACCGAAGATTATTATGTCATCCAGGTATATCAGCAAGGTGTCCCAATGCAACCCTTGTAGAACCAGCTCCATGGCCCTCTGGAATGTGCTGGGTGCGTTACACAATCCAAATGGCATTCTGGTGTACTCATACAGTCCATACCTCGTCACAAAAGCAGTCTTGGATCTGTCTTTTTGATTCATTTCAATCTGCCAATATCCTGACTGTAGGTCAAGTGTCGAGAATGTCTTTGCACCACCCAGCACATCCAGGCATTCCTCTATTTTTGGTAGGGGATATGTGTCCCTAATGGTAAGATCATTAAGCTGGCGATAATCTATGCACCAGCGGACACCCCCATCCTTTTTCCTTACGAGAACAATAGGGGATGCCCATTCTGAGCTAGAGGGGACAACAATACCTGAATCGAGCATTTTCTTGAGATGTGTTTCCTCCTCATTCCTGAACCCTAAAGGGGTACGTCGTACTGGCTGCCGAACAGGCTTAGACATTCCTGTGTCTATGCTGTGCTGCAGAGCGGAGAACTTCTCAAGATCATCATCAGTTGCTGCAAAAACTGCTTGGTGTTCACTCAACAGAGCCACTAACATCTCCTGTTGCTGTTCAGTGAGTGTTTCGCTTGCAGAAGTGAACAACTGTCTGAGGTGTTCTGGGAGGTCAAGAGCATTTGGTGACGACACCTTTCTTATGTTGTGCTCATCTGGAAGCTCATTGTCAGGATCTTGTGGCATTGAGTCCCCGCCTATTGCATACAACTGACCGTCAACTGGAACTGAGTCGGCTCTCTCTCCTTCCTCTTGAGCATCAGGATATGCTTCGATGAGCACACCCAAACAGACTCCGCGTAGTAAGGGTCTACTGGAAGCTGTAACATTGCACAGCCTGACAGGGATCCTCTGTTCCATGTTAATCATGATGCTGCCTGAAGACACTCCATCAGCCAGGCTAACAGGCTCTAGAACAGCAGGGATCTCTGGTTTCGGGTCGTCTACCACACCCCAAACTAGACATTCACACTCTGGCGGCACAGTGACATCACTCTCTAACATCACTCTCGGAATGGCATAGTCTGGCCCTTTCCCTTCAGATATATAGGCTGGGATGAGTTCAGAGCCCATGAAAACCTTACCAGAGGCATGTATAGTGAAATCAGCGGCTTTTAAGAAATCTAAGCCCAGGAGCAGGGCATCACGAATTGGTGCAATGCAAACTGTCCACTCCAACACTTTTGTGCCAATTCTGAATTCCACTTTCACTCCGCCTGTTGCTGACATCTCCTTCCCTGTTTCTGCATTTCGGAGACACACGTTTTTTAGTCCAGAAGGTGATTTAGCAGGTAATTTGCTGTACGTCTCTTCTGACATGATTGTAGCCTCAGCACCTGTGTCTATAACTGCATTAACTGGTATGCCATCAACAGTCAGCAAAATCATTAAACTGGGCCCTCGACTCTCAGCTCTGCTCACATGTACAATAGACGGACTCTGTTCTGCATGTTCGGAGCGATTTTGACTTGTGGGCTGCATTTTGGCCACAGTGTTTGCAGGGGGACTTGTAGACGGACTGGGGGACGGTGAGCAGTTTCGTTTGTAATGTCCGTCCTCCCCACACTGGAAACATGGCCCGCTAGAAGCTCTGGTGGGGCTGGTATTTTGCTGTCTGTATCTGTTTGACTTGAAAGAGGTCTGGGCTGCACGTCCCCTTTCTGACTGGACTGGTGCACTGGAATTTATTTGTTGGGTGGGTCTTACGGTAGAAGGAAGAGCAACAGAAGAGGGAGGAGGTAGATGCTCTATGGCTAGTTGGAGCTTATCAACTTTGTCAATAAGCGTTTGCAACTGATGCTGTGTAACATAGCCCTGTGACTGCACTCTACGTGATTGCAAAGCCTGTGGCTCCTCATCAGAGTCCATGTTTTGATCAGCCCAGGATACTCGACGTGTCCTCCCCCTCTGATCAAAGTCTCGTCTGAGTGTGGCTTTGAAGTTGTGCTCATAAGATGATACTAGCCGTTGTGCCTCATCCAGTGACACTGGGTCACGGTTCATAACCTCGTATGCCACCTTCTGGTTGCGCAGCCCTTTGAGAAAAGCATCAGCAGCAATTTGCTCCCTGAGCTCCGTGTCAACTCCAGGATAAGCTAAGATGACCAGCCTGTGAACCTCCTCTGCAAACTCTGAAACAGTTTCTTTAGACTGCCGAAGTTCTCCAAGTCTCCTCCGTGCTGTGGTGGGAGGCTCTTTCTGGCCAAATCGGAACGCCAGCTGTTCTTTCAGAAGAAAGTAATCTTCACGTATGTGTTCGGGTAATGAGCACAGATATCTGACAGCAGCACCTCGTAGACATTCATGGAGTTTATCCACTCTCTCTACTGTACTCCATCTATAAATAACAGCTCTGCGCTCAAAAGGAATGATGAAGGAGTCCCAGTCATCTTTACCATCATATGTGTCAAGTTTAGCTTTGGGTCCATCTGGGGCTCTACCACGAGGGGTCGTAAAGTGATGGGCGGGCGCGGAAGCAGTTAAAGATGTGTGTATGTTCGGACCCATGTTAAAAGGACCATTATAATGGCTGGGTCCCTGTGTACGGCTTCTGGGTCTTACATCAGGGCCAGGTGTGGAGGAAGTCGGACTAATTGGGCTTCGTACATGTCTATCAATGACTGCGAGTTCAGCAGCAAAAAGCCGTTCAGCATCCGAAGGCCCTGTGGCATCTCCATCCGTCATAAGGGTTCTATCAGGTGCAGCTGCAAGTGTGGTAGTGTCTTCATGTGGTTGAGGACCACGTATTACCTTGCTGGCATGTGGTTGCTGCATGAGAGCAAACAAACTAGCCTCTGTCGCTTCCAATCTTTGGAGCAGTGGTGAAATGGCATGTTGGAGTTGCTTATTTTGTTGTGACAGCACAGCCTGTAGCCATTGTGGGGGGTCTGGGGCAGCTGATGCTCCAAGTTGAACTTCTGGCTCACTCATATCCATGTTGAATTACAATTAAGCTTGAAAACAACTGTTACTCTTGATTGTTTTTTTTTTTTTTTTTTTTTTTTTTTTTTTCTGTTTTTTTTTTTTTTTTGAGTAACAAATATTTTGTGGCTTATGAGCTTCAATGTAGATTTGCAGGGCTGTGCTGTGGTCTTTGAAAGTTGGCAGGCTTCCAACAGCAGTGCTGGATTTGGCAGGCTGCCAACGCTCGGGCGCCCCGCCTCTCCACTCAGCTGGGGGTAGGGAACGAGAAACTTCGTGCTCCGTTCTTTATGGTTAATGCGAGTGTGCGTCGACTAACGTGATCAACCAGTCTTTAATGCAACTTAACAACGGCGTTTTGCAGTGGTTATAATGTCCATCGATCACAAAGGATGTCCCAGCAGTTCACAACACTCACACGTCACTGATGACTGTCAATCGCGCTCAGCTTCTGACACCACTTGTTGTGCTTTCCCGTGTTCAGTATATTAGTGTCCGTGGAGGCGTAAAGAGAAGCACACAACAAAGAGGATCCGTTTCAGGAACTTTACTTAACTTATTAAGTAACACGTTACAATATTGTGGGGTTTTATGCTCTTGTCCAGCGCTGATGGGTTTGTTTACAACCATCAGCACCGAAGCCTGCGAGCATACTGACGTTACACGTAAAACAAAACAATGAACTAATCCCCACGTAATGACGTAGCCACATCAGATTGGATAATACAGAACACATATACATCCAGGTAAAATAACTGTAACAAACAATGCATGTACTTAACAACACTATAACAGTATACTGCCTTGATAGGCTGGGGTACGAAAAGCCGCTTTGGCTGTATGGACTGCCACGTTAGGCCATATATACTGCCTCGATTGCCCGGGGTACGAAAAGCCAGAATAAGGCTCCGATAAGCCAGTGTGCAGGGAAGGCCGCATAGGTCGAGTAAAGGCCACGATAGCCCATAGTGAGAAGACAGCGTGGGTGCATGAGTTGGCCTCAATAGACCAAATGGAAAAGTGAGCTGTATAAATCTAGAAAATTATAGATATAGGAACTGCCACCATGACCAGAAGTTTGTGCATACTTACCACATAAGATTTAAGTATTAGGAGTTAAATTATATTCTGTAAGCTTACCTGATCCTTGTTAAAGGGATAGTTCACCCAAAAATGAAAATTTGATGTTTATCTGCTTACCCCCAGGGCATCCAAGATGTAGGTGACTTTGTTTCTTCAGTAGAACACAAATTAAGATTTTTAACTCCAACTATTGTAGTGTGCCAGTCGTATAATGCATGTCAATGGGGTCAAATTATATGAGAGTAAAAAAAACCATGCACAGACAACTTCAAATTAAACCCTGCAGCTTGTGACGATACATTGATGTCGATAGATATAGAGATAGATATAGAGATAGATATAGAGATAGAGATAGATATAGAGATAGATATAGAGATAGATATAGAGATAGATATAGATATAGAGATAGATATAGAGATAGATATAGAGATAGATATAGAGATAGAGATAGAGATATATAGATAGATTCTTTATTGTCATTACACATGTACAATTTACACATGCAGTTTGGACTGAGTAAGGGAGCTGGGAAAGGAGGAAAGGGAGAGGCAGACGGATGGACTGGGGCTGGGATGGGGGTAGGGTCTGTATGATGCGAGTAAGAGTTTGAGCTTGTGTTGAAGGAGAATGTTAGCCATAACTTAAGATGTTTTCAAGTTCAGTTCTGTGGCTTGTCCTTGCAGGGAGATATGGCAGTGCACAGGGAACGATAGCAAGACCCAGTTGTCAAGCTGACCTCCCAACTGAGAGAGATAGGGACACGGTAGACGGTGAGGAGAGGGAAGGAGGGGGTCAATATCTTAATCCATTTAGTTGATCTTCGGTAATTTGTCCGGATCATAATCAGTCTATCAGTTCTGATCCTCAGCGTCACTGGCGATCAATTCCATTTCCAGTATTTTCAGGAGTCCAGCAAGCAGGGGCTCAAGAAAAAAAGAGCAAGCGCTAGAGGAGAGTGGGAGCAGATAGAAGGCACTTCTGCCCTGTATGAGTACAGGAAGTAGATCAGACACAAAACGATCGGTTTGTGCAGGGCCGGCCCTGACCAATTTGCTGCCCTAGGCAAGATTTTACTTGGTGCCCCTTGTGTCAAGGTTTAGCACTACACGTTATCAGTCTTTGAAAACACTCGTACTGTTTTATTTTTGTAAGGCATTGATGTTTTATTTTTATATTTATTGTTGTTGTTTTAAATGATGTCCAGTCCATTCTACCCCGTCATTATGTTCATGATATTATTATTATTATTTTTTTTTTTTTAAAGGCTGATGATAGTCAAACTATACAAAAATTGCACCTATGCCACATCACAGCCTAAACACAAAGAGCAGGAGTTCATCTAGCATTCATTTATATTTATGCATTTGACAGACGCTTTTATCCAAAGCGACTTACAGTGCACTTATTACAGGAACAATCCCCCTGGAGCAACATGGAGTAAAGTGCCTTGCTCAAGGACACACTGGTGGTGACCGCTGGGATCAAACCAGCAACCTTCTGTGTGTCAGTTCCACCATCTCAGCATTCATGCACAAACTATTCATTGAGAACTAGCAAAAGTGTTTGTTTTCCAGTAGATGGCAGCAATATTCCACTAAGCTATGAGCATTCATGTTTTCACCAGGAATTAAACAGAAATTTAGATATTTAATGTGAATTTTACATAAAATGTTGCTATTTTAAATAAACCTGTATATAAATATCATTACTAATTTGGGCAAATACATTTTAAAATTGATACACCCCCTTAAAACTCCCTTAAAACTGCACAACTGCAGAGTTAAAACATTAGGCTATTAAAAAAGTGATATTACATGCGTTTAATATTTTTATATTATTTATTTTGTACAAAATCACACTGGCTGTGGCCTCTGGAGAACCCAGAACAGGTGCTTGCATAAAGTTTAAGGTAAAAATAACTGAATTAATTAGCAAACATTAGTATTTTACTACTATGCAATTAAATAAACTGTTCATTAATTTGCCTACATCACTTTACTTCTGTCTTTACACTGCACAAAATGCTCTTCTTATTTAAACACAAATCTTTTTCTTGTTTACAGTCCAAATATCTACAAATTCTTAAATCAAGGTGCTTTTATAGATAAGTAAAATGACATAAGACATTTTTCTTGTTTACTTGAAAATAAAATCAAAATGAAGTGAGTTTTTGCTTAAAACAAGCAAAATTATCTGCCAATGGGGTGAGAAAAATAATCTTATTTCTGTTTGGGACAGAAACAAGATTTCAATCAGAAACAAGATTATTTCTCTCACTCCATTGGCAGATCATTTTGCTTGTTTTAAGCAAAAACTCTTTTTTTATTTTCAAGTAAACAAGAAAAATATCTTCTGTCATTTTACTTATCTAGTAAATGCACCTTGATTTAATAATTTTTAGATAAACAAAACACAAATACTATGTAAGAAGAGCAGTGTATCCCTTATCTTCCCTGCATCAGAGGGCTTCTGTCTTTTTTGACACTACAATTCGGCCATCCGTCATAAATAATCAGGCAACTTACACCGTGTCAACACCTGGAGCGAGCGGCCAAGCACCCTAAAAAATGAAAGCAATCCTGTCTGCGTTGGATGCGGCGAGAGGCGACGCGACACAACAAATTTCCAACGTTAAACTGATCGCGCGTTGTATTTCTGACGCACTTCAAGTAGATCGGCGGGGGAGATTGATGAGGCGGACCGGGAAGAGGCGGGGGACTTAGTTAAGTTTTTTTTGCGCTTTATTTGGTAATATTTCAAATTAATATTAATAAAATAGTATCAGTAATACATTTTGGCGCCCCTATGGATGAGTGGCGCCCCTAGCATTTGCCTATTCCGCCTATGCCACGGGCCGGGCCCTGGTTTGTGTGAGAAACCGAACAGTATTTATATAATTTTTTACCTCAAGTTGGACAACAGTCTTGAACGCGCATCACTTCCGGTAAGGGAGGTCAATGTACACGATATGGCGTAAAGATACGCACGAGAGATCACTTCCGCTGCTTGTATCCCATTGAGATACGCCGTATTGTGTACATTTGACCTCACTCACTGGAAGTGATGGGGCGTTCAAGACTGGAGGACATAGTGTTGTATTTGAGGTAAAAAATTATATAAATACTGTTCGGTTTCTCGCACAAACCGATAATTTCGTGTCTTAAGACATCAATGTGTCGTCACGAGCCGCAGGGTTTAATTTGAATTTGTCTGTGCATGTTTTTTTTATACTAATTCTATCTCTCATAGAATTTGACCCCATTCACATGCATTATATGACTGAGAGACTGCAACGGTTGGAGTTAAAAATCTTAATTTATGTTATACTGAAGAAACAAAGATACCTACATCTTGGATGCCCTGGGGGTAAGCAGATAAATGTCAAATTTTCATTTTTGGGTGAAATATCCCTTTAAGACACATAGGTAATCTTAGTATTACCTGTAAAGGAGGTAATGTATAATATAATTTATTACTGATGCTCAGTATAGTCATGTTAGTCTGAGATGCAAGGTGAGATGCCAAGGTGACCTATGTTCCGTGGAATTAGCAGATCGCTTAGCTCTGAGTGGGGTAGATATGGAAATAAACTATTGATTTTGAAGCATATGAAAGCCACCACCACCAGGGGCCCGTTTCAATAAGGAGGTTCAACCACAAACTTGAACTCTGAGTTGACTTACCCTGAGATGGGTAAACTCTGAGTTTTTGGTTTCAGAATATCTTAATTGAGTTAGTTCAATCAACTCTGAGTAGATTGACTCTGAGTTAAGCGCATGCACCACGACTATGAAAAGCCATGATCAATGGAGCTCCAAAATTGAGATTCACCATGGCAACAGCACCCAACAACTTTGACTTTACAAACATTTGACATAATAAATATAATTCTGTGTTTATTTCAATGTGCATTATCTTTTCCCACATAGTCTAATGCTCTTTTCTCATAACTAAATGTTTTCTGATCCAACCTGTTACATTTCTTAATTAGGGTACTGAAATTAACATTTTACTTCTACTCAGGCCAGCCACACGCCAGCAACAATGAGATGGAGATGGAAAAAGAATATTAAAATCCAACAGGAAAAATAATAAAGTATTTGTAGGAAATAAATATGACCATAGAAATTGTGAGTAATTTGTGTTTATTTTAACAGTTTTGGTGGTGGTGGTATGGCATATATCTCAGACTACCCATCCATCTGACATCCTTCCATTCTATACAATAATCCGTTTTCTGAAAGTGTGATGATAGGAATATGCGTGTCATCAATGAACCCAACCACTGGAAATCCTACAGGAAATTGTAATTATTAGGTTACTACTTCTATAGAATTTTTTCAAGTGAACGTCAGGATCCTTTATAAAAGGACACACCCTTTTTGTCACTTTGACGGTGTCCTCATGATGAAATATGAGCAATGAATGAATGTTCCTGCAAAGAATGCTTTTCTTACTTTGTATTTTTGCCTTTTAGTTCCAGTAAAATGATGTAAAGATTCTTAACCCTTAATCACTCCTCAAGTAGGGTTTGATCCTTGGGGTCAGATAGACAGAGCGATTGCATAAGGGAATATACATTTTTTACATGGCAAACTATATATAATTTTTTTTATTTACTTCTCAACTATACATTTATGCTGTGTTTTTGTGGATATTTGGTAGTGTTTTACCTATTTACTGCACAATTACTTAACTACGCCATAAATTGGATAAAATTTAAAATTGTATCTATTTTAAAAAGATAAAATTACTTAGATTATTATCTTAATTTAATCTAAATTGTTTTTGGACATTGCTCTATGTGTTAGGTATAGAATATTGCCTGTTTGTGAATATCTACAGGTTTGTTGAAAAACTTTAGGAATTATAGTTAAGGAACTAATTTAAATGTTTTTTTTTTTCTTATTTTGCAAATTATCTGCCAGATGGGGTAAGAAAAATGATCTTGTTTCTGTTTGCATTAGGATAATTTTTCTAAGCCAAGTGGTAGATCATTTTACTTGTTTGGAGTAAAATGTGCTTACTTTAAATTTTAGATTTATAAATTCAGATATTTGTAGGCTACTTGAAATGAGACAAATGTACTCAGTAAGAAAAGCATTTGTGCAGAGTGAATGAACAAATTAAGTATTTAAACAGCACTGATGCTTTAAAAAGGGGGGAGGAGACAGACACTGGGTTTACCAAAGAAAACCTGCTCCTGAATAAGTTAAGTTACCTCTCTTTCAGAAACTGGCTTGACTGACCCTGCTTTCCCAGGTTTGAAATACCTCCCATTCTGAAACAGAAAACTCAAAAGTGTTTCCCTCATTTCAGGGTTAACATACTCAGAGCTTTCACTTAACCTCCTATCTGAAACGGGCCCCAGTAGTTTGAATTAGGAATGTACCTTTGGAATTACGAGAGAGTTTACGGAGCATACCTGATGGTTTGAGCATCGCATTTTATATAGGATTCAAATGCTGAAGACGACCACCTTGACCATCATGGAATCCTGCTTTCAGCTACCATTGTAGCAGCACATAATCCTGAATGAATGTCTGGTATACCGATGAGATGGTCTGCAGTTCTGTAGGACTGTCACTAGGTGAGTTTAAACCCCCTTCTTGATATGGGAGACCCGTTGGAGAGTATGAAAAGTGCAGAATGATTAGGGGTGCAGGGATGTGCTTTTCAAAATTTTCTTTACATAGGGACAAAGGCCACTCAGACAAAGCCACGGTAGGCCACATAGAGATGAAGGCTACGATAGGCCACCTGGACAGAGACCACGTAAGGCCACAGACAATTTCATGAAAGGCTGTAGAGACTAACGAAAATAGGATCGATGAATTGTAATGAATGAGAAAAACATACCACCACCACCACCAGTATTTGCCTGAAGATTACAACTTGAAAGTTGCTGATCATTGAAGTTATTTTGAGTTAGATCATGCTTGTAACAAGAATGCTGAGGATGAAAATGTACACAGCACCTTAAGAGAGGATGCCGACTTGTAGCAGCACCAATCCGAAAGAATGTCCTACGCATAGATGAGTTGAAGAACAGCAGTTCTTAGCATCTGCATTTAGGAGGATTCTAAACCATTGGGCGTGACTCCCTCTCACAGCTTGATAGAACTCTGCCAATAGAACTCCATCTAACTGTCAGACCCTGCCGAGAGAACCCCTAAAAGAGGACAAACCAGAACAGCATGACAGATAAGTAAAAGAAATAATCAAAATACATAGTACGAAGACGATTAAGAAACCTCAGCCAATGCCCTTGCAGAAGGATAAAAATGTTTTATATGATAATGCTTTACTAGCTAACCATAGCTAGGTGTTGAACTACCAACCTTTGAAAAATAATCAATGCGAGTGTCGTCATTTGATACCTTAAAGGCCCCCTGAAATCTGATTTTTTTTTAGCTTTTAGTATGACTATGTTAGCCTTAAGGTTATGAATAAGCTGGTGTGTTCCAAAACAATGACAAAATTTGCATTTAGGAGATATAAGCATTCAAAACTTACAGTCTCTCACTTCCGTTAAAATGGATCACAGATTTTACGCAGGTAAAGGTAGAGACGAAAGCACACAATTACTACTATATATGGTCTGTTTGTGCTGAGCCAGATATAACCAGTATTTTTATGGAAATAAATCGTGTTGAAAACGCAATATAATAATAATAATAATATATACAACGACAGGTAAAGCATGGTACTTGCTGTAAATTAAGAAAACGAGATTGTAGGAGCCATATATATTCACCTTTTACATAGGTTAATTTAGCTCTTTCTTATTTTAGCCACTTGGGAGTGTATTGCACTAGGTGTGGCTCTTCACTGGGAGTTAGGTATATTTACAGGTGTGGCAATCAGTTAGGGAAGGTGTGGATGGCGGAGAACACACGGTTCTTAACACAGACGTGAGCACCCACTCCACCGACAGCACAACAGCACTTTATTAGTTAGCACTGAGTGAAGTATCATTTTATGTAAAATACCTTTTCTACCTTTACAATTAACAGGAACACCACCCAAAGAGAGCTAATGCCTGGACGAAGGATTGTCATGGTTTCTACAAAATAAACTGGAAACCGAGGGTAACGCAGGTATGTCATTGATGGGGGACGCACAGACGCGATCCTGTTTGAAATAGGTTATTCAATGCACTGATGTCGGTGCATATTAGCATATGCAATTTAAATTTTGCGATCTCAACACTGAATCAATTTGTGATTCCAGCTTAACTTCAGTTAATCATGAAGCCCCGATTAATAGTGGTCTGGGTGCATGCTCCTTTAAAACCCATGTATGAGGTTTCCTGCATTCGTGGGGAGAATGATAGAGGCTGTGACATAGAACCGGTGTGCCTGCTGTTGATCGTTACAAAAGACAATCACCTTTTAAACATGTCTGTGCCTTCAAAGTTGTCTGCTACTTCTTTGACTCGTGCATGTTATCGCTGTGGATCTATCAGGCATCTTGTAAATTATTCCAGATGTCCTGCAGTTTCTGTAAAGTGCAATAATTGTCAAAAGTTGGGACATTTTTCAAGAGTGTGTCGTTCACAGCAAACACGTTCTGTACATGAGATTGAACTGCCTGAGCTTCAGATTCTTTATATGCATGATTCAGTATCTTATAAGATAAAGTGCACTGCTAATATCATGACTGCATCAGCCTCTGTACCTGTGGAGTTGATTGTGGATTCTGGATCTTCTGTTTCCATTCTGCCAAAATCTGTGTATGAAAAACACTTTAAACAAGACTAACATACCAACTGCACTGCACCGTTCTGTGTTCTCAGGTTGCACTACTTGCAAATAAACACTGAAAAACATCTGATTGTGAGACACTTCCTGCTTTTGCACATTATACTGTTATTGCTTCTTGTTTATAAGACACATGCATTTAATTTAAGTATATTTATTGTGAAGATCGTGGGTATGGATGCAACAGACACTTATGGCTGTATTTAATGCACATTTATTTCAGCACAACACTAGGGCTCATGTTCGTCAGAGCACAACATACAGACACAATCTTATCGAGGAATGTCATGTCTTCATCCTTGCTTGGCAACACCATGTGAATCGGTACTTTTTCTGACAAAATAGTATACTTGTTGCCAGGGGCGCGGGAAGTTGTTTTAGGTTGGGGGTGCTGTTATTTTTGACGGGGGGGGGGGGGGGGGGGGGGGGGGTTGGGGGGGGGGGGGGATAGGGGGGGGGGCTGCCTACCTTACCAGAGCATGTAAGCAACCGCTCACCGGTAAAATGACGTGCGCTCAAATCCCGCTCCGATATGACATTTCTCTGTAGCCTACTTGTAGCCAGTGTTGGGTAAGTTACTCTAAAAAAGTTATGAATTACTAGTTACTAATTACATCTTCAATAGTGTAATTTGATTAGCCTACTGTAGCTACAAATTACTCTCTCCAAAATGTATTTAATTACTTATTACTAATTAGGCTACTTCCCAAATCTATATCAACCTCGACTAGTTAAGCGATTCAAGGATAGACTTGAAACGGTTCTTTTAATTCATTAAAATAAATAATATAAAACTACATCAATTATTCTGACCAAAGTATTACAAATGTTAGAAGGATACATAAAAACATGCATTTTAAAGTTAGACTTTAAATGTTGATGTTAATTCCATTATTTTATTATATATAATTGTATTTAGTATTTAGTTCAATTACTTCAGAAGTAGCCTAACTGTAATTAAATTACAGAAAAAATAAGAGTAATCCCTTTTCTTTACTTTTTCAAGGGAAAATTACAGTAACTAATTACTTAGTTACTAGTTACACCCAACACTGCTTGTAGCCATTAAAACACGTATTTAGTTTCAGTTTAAATATTATAATGTTATTTTTTTTATTAAATGTAGACTACGTTGAAAAGTGAACAGGACACATAAGATGCATAATAGCCTTTATCAGAAGACGGGGGTCTTCAATAAGTTAAATAATACTGCAATAAGTTTTGTTTTGTTGAAAGCCTTACATTGAATTTCGTTTTGTATATATTGTATCTTAATTTTAATAAATATTTGATCAACCAAATTGCACGGATTTAATAAATAATAAGCAAATAGCCTATAACAGACAATGACATGGAGGCGGCGCGCTGCGTGAACAACGGCTTAAATGAACAACTACTAGAAAAAAAAAAGAAAAAAAAAGAAACAAAAAACCTTAGTCTGGGGCAGCCCTATTTCAGATAGGCCTATATTTGATCAAGAATGTCACAAAGGGAGTTCTGGGTTGAGCGCGCGGTGCTGAGCGGAATGAGCTTCAGAAATCAACGGAATCTCCAGAAAGGCGCGCTCCACTGGAGGAAATATTACCGCTCTTTCTATACGCACACACCGCAACGGTCACAATATGACCTCATTTAGGCTATGTTTTAAAAACATAATTCAACATATAAATAATACTTTTGAATGGGCCACTTAAAATGTTTATAACAAATAAATGATTAAATCCTAAAAATGAATAAATGTAAATGAACAAAAATGTGCATTGCAATCCTTTGAAACCAGGGGGTGCTGCAGCACCCTCAGCACCCCCACTTCCCGCGCCCCTGCTTGTTGCAGACGGTTCCAATCACACTTTCCACGTGAATTCGGAGGTGGGCATTTTTTCTTGTGCTCTCCACATCTCTTGCATCCAGCTGACAGCGTCCTTTTGTGAAAGCCGACGACTCTGTTACCTCGGATACTTGGTCTTCGTGGTTGCGCCTCCAAGCAGGAAAGCGGTGGAAAGTTAATCCATTTTCGACCTTTTTCCCATGGCAATTGTGTTGCGCTGATACACCCCACAATACAGCAACGGTTTACCATGGTTTAAATAATAACGCCAAAATTAATCAAATTAAGACACACGACTGAGAGGGAGTATGTCTATAAACAGTGCGCAGTAGTCCGAATAGCAGTAAAGGAGGCCATCAACATGGCCGCCACGCCAAGTAATGACGTCACGATGCCCAAGCCCTATTGTCCTTTATGCTTCTTTTGTCAAATATCTCATTGGCTTAAATGTGACCAGAAAAGTGACTTTATTTAAAAGTTTTGTTGTTAAATATTGTAGACATCGATCCGATTAAAATCCATGTGAAAAACGTGTGAAAATAACGAATATGGGTAGCACCGCTAACTTCCGGTTCTGTGGACTCGGTTCTGAAAAAGCAGTTCTAAAACTGTGGTGCTGCGGGGCTGCAGCTAGAGGCCGCTCTTGTGCTATCCTCCTGGGACCCAGAAAAATTTAGTTTTTTGAATTTAGTATTTTTCATGTCATTACATTGTTGAAAAATTATATTTTATACATATTATGAGATGTCCTCTGTAGTTGACACCAGGACTCAGTTGTTTAAAAAATAAAATGACATGAAATTGCATGTAGGCTATAGGTGTAACAGTTACTCCACTGAAGGCAAGTTGAAGAAACCAAGTGCAGTTTTATTCCAAATTATAAACATAAATCAAAACATAAAACAAGGACTTGGCATTAACTATAACGAAACTCACCAACAGCGGGTTACAACATTCAATAACAGACAAGGACACATGGCAAACATGAGGGCTAATGCCGCGTTCCAGGCAACCCGTAACCCGTGTTTTTCCAGCCTTCTACCCGTGAAAGTTGACTGGAACGGCAGTCAAACCCATGACTTCCCACCCGTGAACTCGTACTAGATCGATGTACTCCCAGTTACGAGTTTTGACGTCACATAGCCCGCGAAGCAACAATGGCAGCCCCCTACGGATTTTTATGAAACAAATATACAAATAACGTAAAATAAAAGGTAAAACAGCTTTTCTTGCCGTCTGCGCTGTTTTTCTCCTCCGTTTCCCTCAAATAAGCAAGGAGTAAGCACCTTTGGCGATAGAAATGATTGTAAATGAGCATACACCCCGTACGGTCCGCCACGCTTTGTTTACATCTAGCTACCACACAATTCCTTGCGCTCAGGCAGTTTGGTGTGACTTTGCCTGGAACACTAGTTGTGAGTCGTGGTTTGAAGTTGTAATTTACGGGCTCAAAAACCTGCCTGGAACGCAGCATTAATACACTGAGACTAATGACAAGACAAGTGACACCTGTGAACAGTGATTAAACAATGAACCAATTACATGACACAACACATGAGGGCATGGGAATCACATGACAATGAAACATGACAAAACCAGGAAGTGCATGACAAGACTGTAAACATGACACACCTAACCAAGAGCATGATAAACTAAAAAACGTGAACAAGGAACATGGAACATGAACCAACACCAAAATACCCTGTGACAATAGGCAAAAACAATGGGAATTATTTTTAATTCACCAATCAATTTTTAGGTTTCAGGATTTTTTTTTAAACAAACTTTGTTTAAAGATGATTCTGAACTATGTTATGAAAGATATAACGAAATGCACTGATCATTTTACTTTATGCAATATGTGGGTAAAATGGCCATACTAAAATGGCCATTCAATACAATGTATCTATACACTGCATTAGCATATTAAAGGTCCCGTTTTTCGTGTTTTTTTTTAAGCTTTGATTGTGTTTACAGTGTGCAATATAACATGTGTTCATGTTTCATGTGTAAAAAAAACAGTATTTTTCATACAATTTACTTATCTGTATACTGCTGTTTTCACTGTCCTCAAAACGGCCTGAGAATTTCCTCGGTCTATGAAGTCCCTCCTTCAGAAATACGTAACGAGTTCTGATTGTGCCAGCGGTTCCCGTGTTGTGATTCGACAGCAGCTTAGGGCACGTTGTCCGGAAAGGTCACGCCTCTTACCATAACGGGGAGATGAACGCGCTCAAACTACAGCCCCTGAAGGCCAAACAAAGGTGATTTGACTCCGGGATGAAAATAACAGCGTCTGAACGACATGGCGACAAACGCAACCGAACCGAACGCAACACTTCCTCTTCTCCACGAGGGAGAGCAACAAGACCACGCCCCCTTTTCTGCTTATTCTTGTGGCCGGAGGTTAGTCGACAAACTGTTCTACTGACGTAATTAAAGCAGGATGTACATGGATGTAGTCCAAACCGGCCGTTCGCTGTAGGCTTTGAAAGGGAACTTCTGTCAAATAAAATATCTCGCTTGGCATTGAACTTATAGCTTTATAATTTTACAGGTATTATTTATGCTCTTACAGCAACATTACACACTAACTAAAGTTTGAAAAATGGGATCACGAAGAACAGGACCTTTAATGTGTTCTTGGTGCAACATGTAATGAAAAAAGACGTGTAATAATTGGCAACATTTTCATAATAATATCTAATATTTCATAGGAATATTTATATGTAATTTCTTTCCCTATTCACTTGTTATGTCTCCAAAATGCCTGATAAACATGCTTTAAGTCCTGGCGTCCACTACAGTGGACATTTATGAAATCAATGCTGTTTTGTAACAGAAAGTCATATTTTACAATAGAAACACCATAACATTTTCCTGAGATGTTGATTTATAACAAACAATTTGAAAATTAATCAGATTTAAATTATAATTAAAATATATTATCATATTTCCATAAGAGTGCTAAACATTAATGTCAGCCATATTTAAAGACTAAGAAGAATTTGCTGTCCTGATGAAACCTCCAAACATTTGGTATCTCTGCAAAGCCCCAAATGTGCTCTTTACAGGACATCCATACTTAAAACTGTGACATGTAGGATGTGAGAGAAATTCACTAAAATATAATGTCCACTACAGCGGACAAAAGTCTATTCGTGGGTCCCAACAGGATATATTGTATACAGTTGTAAGACAACATATTTTATCTCCCTCATATGAATTTTAAGGAGCATCCTGCAATAATAAAGCATAGACATGTCAAAATAAGAGTCTCATTGCTGTTCCTTCTACTTCCACAGGAGCTAAGTTTCTCTGGCTAATTTTCTCCACTGCCACAGCAGTGCTGTTCCTTCTGCTCCCGCAGGAGCTGGGTTTCTCTGGCTAATTTTCCTCACTGCCAAAGCAGTGCTTTTCCTTCTACTCCCATATGAGCTCAGTTTCTCTGGCTAACTTTTTCTCCACTGCCCCAGCAATGATGTTCCCTCCCAGAACCTTCCAATCCTACGTGACCGCTTGGAGATGTTTTAAAGCATTCCACTTCTCTTATAACATGCTGTTCCCCGATTTTCTCTCCTTTCAATCACCTCATTTATTTCCTACCTTAATACCATTAAGGTCCATCAAAGGTTACCTGAGCGGCATTCAGTTTTCTCCACAAATCGATGTACGACGAGATAAACAA
The DNA here is from genome assembly GCA_033150135.1 of Gobio occitaniae. Lineage (NCBI taxonomy): Eukaryota > Metazoa > Chordata > Actinopteri > Cypriniformes > Gobionidae > Gobio > Gobio occitaniae. Next base: position 34,398 of record JARQWZ010006142.1, on the reverse strand, counting down.
TTCACAAACCTCCCTCCTGATCAAAGGGATTCAAAGATCCCAGACCACCCATCCCGACACTAGACAACCCATAACCAGACAACCCACAGGCTACCAGTCCCTCAATACCACCCCGCACACTCGACGCCATGTTTATCCTAGCCTTTTTTGGTTCTCTTAGATGCTCGGAACTCGTTATCACTTCCAAATTCGACCCAAAAATCCACCCCACCATCTCAGACTTATCAGTACTAGATGGTGAAACAATCTCACATTTGATTAAGCAAAGTAAGACTGACCAAGCCAAAAAAGGTAATTTCATCTACATTTTAACCTCTCATCGCCAATCCAACCATACCAGTCTGTTCTGGCATTTCTTCAATGGAGAAGTTCTCAGGCTAAATCTCCCCTGGAACCCCTGTTCACAGATGAATCAAACAAACCTACCTCAGCAGCCTACCTCAGCTGCAACCTCAGCAGCCCAAAAAAGGCCTCTTCCAACACCAGATCCAAGATCTCAGGAGATGGTCCTCAGATGCTTTTCAAAGCTATATCAGGACCAACCGGTTCCATATAAAAAAAATATTTAAAAAAGCATTGGTCTCACAGCAGACGCAGTGAGAACTCTCCCGGTAGAGCAATTAGGTTTCTCTCTTCCATCCAGCAAACATTTGGTCTCACAGTGGACGCAGTGAGAAATCTCCCAGGAGAGCACTCAAATTTTCTCTTTTCCTGTTTTCTCTTTCCGTCCAGCGAGCATTGGTCTCACAAGCGGATGCAGTGAGAACTCTCCCGGTAGAGCAATTAGGTTTCTCTCTTCCGTCCAGCGGGCATGGGTCTCCCAGCGGACGCAGTGAGAACTCTCCCGGTTGAACACTCACGTTTTCTCTCTTCCTGTTTTCTCTTTCCATCCAGCGAGCATTGGTCTCCCAGCTGACGCAGTGAGAAAGTGGAAAGTTTCCAAAAATCCTGGAAAGTGGAAAGTTTCCAAAAATCCTGGAAAGTGGAAAGTTTCCAAAAATTCGGGAGAGTGGAAAGTTTCCAAAAATTCAGGAAAGCTGCTCCCATCAAGAAACGGTGCAATCCCTCCTGACTGGTCGTTCCAAATTACAGCTGCCCCCTGTTCGTGGGCCAGCAGGGCCTGTCCACCCGGCGCTGCAAGCCGCTCTCACGGGACCTCCTGGTCAAGCAACCAGGCCCCTTCTCGAAATGCCAGCCTGCCAAGCTTGGCACTCCTTTGGAGGGTATTTAGCCAGGCGGCTGTTCTATGCTCTATACTCGTGAACCTATCTAGCATTCCAGAATGAGTCATTAACTGGGACTGGTAACAATAAAAGCTGTTTTTGGACTAACAAGGAGATTTTCAGTTCTGAAACTTACAGGATATTCTTATAATAGGATGACCACTTATATGTCAAATATCAAAAGCTCAAGGAAAATTTGATTTCTCAGTTCATGACTGCATTTCTGATTACATTTTAGTTAAAGTATTGTCGTGCTTTTGCTTTGGATTAATGCATATGGAAACACGGGTGGAATGAGCCACGACAAGGAGATTCTTTCACAAGCTTTACTGAACTTCTTCGGACACAGATGTAAGTAACAGTTCACAGCGCACTCACCAACAGTGCGGCATTCATTAACACAGACTTTATAACAGTCGATACAGCTGATAGGCGCTCTAGCTCCGGCACAGAACGGCAGTTTTCCGACGTGCGATGAGCATACGAGTTACCTCTGAAATCAACAACTAAAGTAGTTCCGTAACGTCACGCTCTATACTCAAAGGTGCGTAATGAGGAACCAATAAGCGATAAGAACAATAGAGATAGCTAAAGGGCCAGGTCTACACTATCCCCCCTCTTTTAGCAGTACTGAGTCCCTTCAGTACAAATAACTCAGTAACAGTAACCAAAGCAGCAACTAGAAAATTTAACATGTAATAATGAACAGTAAGCACCCCCACTTGCCACTTGCTTTTAGTCTCCAAAAGTCCTCAAAAGCATTAACTTTGAAGTAACAGTCCATAACTACTTGCACTTAACTAAAACCTGGGACAGTCATTTTCTCTTTTAAGTATTGTATCTTGCAGGCTTCCAAATTTCTCTTCCTTTGTGTGTTCTCTGTATTGTCTCTTCTTGCGCTTGTTCGGACATCAGTCTAAGTTCTCTTTCTTTTTGCCTACGTCGCCGAGCCGCTGGCTGCCGTTTTCCTCCTTTGTCCTGGTCCTCCTCAAGCTCAGGGTCAAAAGAGATGGATTCTGTTGCACTACTACACTGGGTTGCAAGCTGTTTCGGGTCAAGCTGAGGTTCTTGAAGGATAGGATTTTCTGGGGTACCATTGCTCTTTTGCAGGATCTGGCTCCTTTGGCGCTTAACCCATGCTGGAATCACCTCACTGTCATATGGTTTGAGACGATCATGATGCATGATTCTCTTGCACCTTAACCCATGAACCTCATAAAGTACAGGACCACAACAAGCAGATATCACAAAGGGTCCTTTCCAAGGTGCTTGGAGTTTTGGACTTTGTCCCTTCTTTTTGGTGCTGTTCCTCATATACACAAGATCTCCCACACTGTACGTCCTCTCCTGAGCCCTAAGATCATACATCTTCTTTTGACGTTGTTGAGCTGTTCGAAGGTGCTCTCTGGCAGTGTCATGTGCTTCTTTTAAGCCTTTTTCCAAGTTGTACAGGAAGTCTGGAACTCCCAAACTATCTGACCTCTGCTCTGCTATGCCAGACCACAGATCTTGAGGTTGGTAGATTTCCCTTCCGAGCATCAGCCTATTTGGTGTGAATCCCGTAACTGCATGCTGGGAGCTACGATAAGCTGATGTAAGGAGAGGAAGATGCTCATCCCAGTTTTTCTGATTCTGGTTCACATAGCATCGGATCATCTGAAGGAGTGTACGGTTGAACCGCTCGACTTGCCCATTTGAGGCAGGGTGGTAAGGGATCGTCCTTGTTTTTGTGATCTGCAAGAGACCACAAACATTCTTGAATAGTGAACTTTCAAAGTTACGACCCTGGTCTGTGTGCAGTTCAAGTGGTGCACCAAAACGGGAAATAAACTCGTAAACTAGTGTCGTAGCTGTAGTTTCCGCCCCTTGGTCTGGAACAGAAAATGCTTCCACCCATCGAGTGAATTGATCAATGATGAGAACATACTTATTTCCAGAACCGGACACAGGAAATGGTCCCAGTATATCGAGATGGATCCGGTCCATTGGGGCCCCCGCTTGGTAATTTTGAAGCTTGGCTCTCTTAGTAAATCCTGCAGCTTTGCAAGCATTGCAGTATTGGCACCGCAGTATGTGCAAATGTACATCTCCACCCATGCCATACCAGTACAAACTCTGACGGAGTCGCTCCAATGTCTTACTTTCCCCCAAATGGCCAGACAAGTGGCACAACGTCGTCAACGTCTTCTTTAAACCTTTCCCAACGGTCATGGAGTCTTTGGCAGTGTTGACAACCTCCACATGGCAAATCTGAAACATCCTTCCCTGCCTGATAACAGTTACACATATTGTGGATCTCACCGTCACTTCTTGACATCGCATCAGCATTTGAATGGTGTCTTCCAGCCCTGTGCTCAATGTCAAAATCATACTGGCTGAGCTCTTCCAGCCATCGTGCAAGCTGTCCCTCCGGGTGCTTGAAACGGAACAACCAGGTGAGTGACAGCTGTTAAGAATCCAAGGTCCTCATCTGAAATGGCAAAGAGAAACCTGTATGAATGCAGGAGCTTAACAAGTCGTTGTTGCTGTTCCTCATTTAATGTCCCTCTTGAAGCAGCATAAAGGGCTTGGAGGTGCTCGGGCAAGTCAGTGTCAGTTGTCAGTCTTCTCAGTTCTGAATGAGCTGTGTCATCACTCTGCTCTTGAAGACTACAGTCCTCCTCTTGCTGCGTGCAGTTTGACAAGCTCTCATCCGGATAAGTTTCAACTAAGAGACCAAGGCAGGCTCCTTTCAGTAAGGTAGTCTTGTTGCTGGAAAGATTGCAGAGCCTGACAATCACCCGTTGCTCCATGGTTGTGGCAACCCTTCCAGAAGCCACAGTTGCTTATTTAAGGGAAACTGCTGATACAAGGTTTCTGAGATAACTGTAGCTTCAGCTCCTGTGTCTACAACAGCTTTCACTGGAATGTTGTTCACAGTTGCATCAATGAATAAGCTTGGGCCTCTACTTGTGGTGCGTCCCACCTGTGCTGTGGGGGACTGGCTTCTCCAGCTTACTGGGTCTCTTGGGGCAGTACTGCGGCCTTGATCCTTAATACTTTGCCTGGAGTTGGGTGGTGGGGTTTACAGTCACACACACTCTCTGCGAAAATGTCCTTCTTCACCACAGTGATAGCGCAAACCTGCTCCAACACGGCTGGGACTTGGTGAGTAGGATCTGGTTTGTGCTGGACCACTTTGTGTTGGAGACCGCCCTCGCCTCCTTTCCTGATTTGCTTCCTCCAGCTTTCTTGGCTCCTTAACCACAGGGTTGTCTAGTTTTGATTGCAACTGCTCCATTTTTTCCATCAGGCGGTGAAACTGATCAGCAGTCACATAGTTCTTGCTAATTCTCTCCACTGTCTCTGTTAGGAATGCGGTCTTCTGCGTAAGAAGGGCTTGCTGGTCTGCAGTGACGTAGCTTGGACTATGCACCCTGCGTGAGGCTGCTGGAGTTTCAGTGGACACGTCGTCATCATCTACCCAGGAAATACGTCTAGCTCTGCTCTTTGCATCAACATCACGCCCCACGGTGGCTCGATAATTGTGCTCATGGGCCTCTACGAGTCGTTGTGCCTCTACTAATGAATGAGGATCCTTATTCATTACTTCATAAGCCGCCTTTTGATTACGAAGCCCCTCGAGGAAGAAGTCTGTGGCAAGTTGGTCCTGCAGATCAAGGTCCACACCAGGGTAGGCTAAGGTGACTAGACGTTGTACCTCTTCTGCAAACTCTGCTGCTGACTCTTTGAACTGGCGGAGTTCTCCCAGCTTCCTTCTAATTGTGGTTGGGGGGTCTCGTTGACCAAAACGTTGAGTTAGCTGCTCTTTCAGAAGAGTGTAGTCTTCTCGAATATGCTCAGGAAGTGAACAGACGTACTTAATTGCTGCCCCTCTCAGACATTCATGTAAATAATCCACCCTGTGGGCTCCACTCCAACCATACTTCCAGGCCTGCCATTCAAATGGCACTAAAAATGATTCCCAGTCCCCACTACCATCAAAAATGCAGAGCTTTGCTCTGGGACCCTCTTGAAAAATTGGTTGACCTTGATGCTGAGGAATGGTGTGTCTTTGTTCAACGGCGTGAGTAGGTGGCAGTAGCTGGGAGCCACGCTGACTATTTCGGTGTCTAACACCTGTCTCTATAGGAGGGTTAGCTCTGGTGGGGCCTGAAGTACGTGCTCTGTTGTATGACTTCCAGCTCAGCAGCAAACGGTCCGCTTGTAATGTTGCGTGATCTCTCTGGATTTTCTAAGGGAAACAGTGAATCGTAAGGCATCCGCCTCTCTTTAACAGTGGGCTGCGAGCTCTCACGGGTGTCCCACCTGGGCGCAATGGGCACGGATGTTTGTGGGGCTTGGGTACTACTCGCAATATGGTTCAATATTGGAGTCATCATCATTCGCAGTCGCTCATTATTCTTGCTCTGATTTTCGAGCATTGCCTTCAACCAGTCTGGAGGTTGGTCAGGATCAGGGGCTGCTGCTGCCATTGCTTCTTGATATAAATCTTCTTGGGACATGTTTTATTATTAACATATTTTTTTAAATCTTTTTTTCTTTTTCTTTTCTTTTTTTTACAGTCAATTGTCCTCACAAAAGTCTTTCTGGAGCATGTGATTTTATCAATATCTCTGGCAGTTCACTGTAGTTGAGTCAACACGGTTCTCATGGGTGCAATGACGTCACCCAACTCGCGCCTCCTGCATGGTCTTGAAGAATGGTGAAGCACTTTTTGCATAAAGTTGTTTTTAACTTCTTCTTTTTTTTCAATAATCCTCAAAGACGTTCTCCAGGAGCATTTGATTTGATCTCTATGACCGCTCACAGTGTAGTTGAGTCAACACGGTTCTCATCAGTGCGTGATGTCAGCCAATGCTCTCGCGCCGGCCTGGTGAAGAGTGAAGCGTTAACAGCTTGCCACTGACGTCTTACACGTTATTTTGCAAATTCGATATTCTTCTGGGGTTAATTCACAAAGTTTCAAAAACATCCAAAGGAAATTCCCTCTTCTGATACCATTTGTCGTGCTTTTGCTTTGGATTAATGCATATGGAAACGCGGGTGGAATGAGCCAGTGAATGTCATGTTTTAGGTTGGTCCAGATAAAATTCAACCTTGGAGGAAATTTTTTTTTGTTGTAATGGTGCAATTGCAGGGCTTGGAGAACAGAGTGTTTAAAATAATATTTTTTATTTCTTCACATCATTCAGATAACAGCAGAACAGAACTCTATATGTTTGGAACAATTCTGGAATTACACTGACTTTTCATTTGCTTTTAAATTAATAATGTATATCCATATCGCAAATTATGCTCAGAGTTAGGTCCTTGAACTCAATGTCTGTTATTTAACACTTTATCTTCAATAAACTTTCTCAATTCCTGACTCCTGGTGTTCATTTTTCATACCATACACTGCTCTCTCTTCAAACCAGATCAGCTGTGTTTAAGGAAAATATGTGATGGGTAGTGCAGGATTCAAAATCAGACCCTATAATGTGTATAATGAACATGGGAAGGCATTTTTCCACAATTACAATAATTGAAGTTGTTCATGTCATGTGGCACTGGAATATTTATTTTTCAATGTGTCATTTATGGCTCAATAAAGTGACATGTAATTTAATTAATTTAACTAATTAAAATTTGACCAATGCTATAGGTTAATGCATACAATATAGTAAACACTAGACTTTATTTGGTAACACTTTATAATAACGTTCAGTTGTAAGTCATTTATAAGTGACCTAGCGTCAATATGTGACAAATAGGAGTGAGAACGTGTTGGTTTGAACAGACCAGCGTACAACTTTAACGATGCATCAATAAATTATATACTCATCATTTATTAATGGTTTGATCATCATTTGTGTTCATGATTAATAATTGTTTATTGAGATAATGGTACGTTTACATTTCAGTGATTAATAATATATTACCTAGTAACTTAATAACCATTTACTAAGGATCTGTTTGATTATTTTATGATATGCTATTTTTTTAAAGATAACTTACGACACATTTGTAAATCGTTGGCATATTACTTAATAGTAATTTATGATCGTATAGTCATGATTTGTAAATGATTTGTTTATCATTATCTAATAACTTGTAAATAGTTTATAACTGAATCTACAAAACATACAGAAAAATGTAACATCATTTATTAAACATTTATGAAATGCATAGTCATGTTTTGTAAATTATTAATTCATCATTAACTAATCAATTGTAAATTACTTATAACTAAATCTACAAAACGTACATAAAATAATTAACATTTCACTTATTAATCATTTATGAACGCATAGTCATGTTTCGTAAATTATTTGTTAATCATTTACTAATCACTTGTAAATGACTTGTAACAGAATTTACAAAACATACATAAAATGTTAGCATATCACTTGATAATTATTTATGAATGTTTTGTAAATGATTAGTTCATCATTAACTAACCACTTATAAATGACTTACAACTGAACGTTATTATAAAGTGTTACCCTTTATTTGATATTGAGTTCCTGTAACTCAAAAAGTAAAGGATGACACTAGCAAGTCCAAGGTCATGAGTTTCATTCCCAGGGAAGGCATATAGTGTAAATGCAATGCAATTTTAGACGTTTCTTGACAGATGTTAGACATTTAGAAAATGTCTTTAAGATGTTTATGATTTAGAATGTATGTAAATCTGACTTTATAAAGGCATTTATTAGATCTTGGTAGACAACAGATGCTTTTCAGATGAAACACTCTTTAAAAGACATCTTGGAGACGTACTTGTGCTATCTGGTATGTGGATGTCTTGCAGTTTTCTCCTGAAAGTACAGTACCCTAATTATTTGTAAAAAAATAAACAGAATAATAAAACCTCAAAACGTCACTTTTATCCTCAAAACGTAAATAAATTATTATATAGCTTTTATAGATTTAAATATAGCCATAAAAACGGCCTATATAGTAGCGCTGCAAAGAAACAGAATCAATCAACTTTATTTAATGCGTTAATAAGTATCAAAATAATGTGGGCATGGCTTGCAAGGTGTGAAATGTTAAAACTCAGCCTTAAACTGCGTGAAATACATGAGAACAGAAACTGAGGAAACAACACAGTCCCATAATGATACAAACATAAACTCCAGACTCTGCTTCATTCCTCAGGCTCCCTGATTCCACCTGGATGCTCGTCAGTGCAGCTCCACCTCCGTCTCCAGTGCCAGCAATGTCGTGTGAACTCTTCGTTAAGTCAGCTTCATCTCTCCATCTCCATCAGTTGTCCACAAGGTATTGCCAGCCAAGTCAGCACCATGGCTCCTTCCTCCCTCGACGCTGCCCTGGGGGCCTCATCCTGGCTGGGTGATCATCTTGCTTCTTCTGCTCCCAGCTCCTCCCTCCCTACACTACACCCCACCCCGGACTGTTTCTCACCATTTCCAGTTCCACATCTCCCTTCAGAGCCCCCTCCCTCCTTCCTCAGGTGGACTCTATGGAGCGCCTTCCGGGAGGGGGAACTACTGTTACAGCTATAGTCAGTTGTGTTGTTTTGGCTGTTTTGTTGTCAGTGAGATATATATTTAGGCATTCAGTGCTACTGATCATATCTTCTCGAGCCATCATTTGTTCTTCTTACTGTTTCACAGGGACTTTGGTTTGGAACAACATAAGGTTGAGGAAATAATGACAGAAATCTCATTTTTGAGTGAACTTTGATCTCTTTAATGGATCACAGTGACATTCCTTCCACATACATCAGAGACAGAACACATATGACCAAACTGACAGTGTATGACGAAATCCAAACCCAAAGTGATACAAAAAAAAAAAAAAATGTGAAGCAATCTCCTGCAAAGTGCAAATATTTGTGATTTGTTATTCACAATAAGAATAAATTCCTAGATCATGTAGATTTCGTTTTTTAAATTGTTTTTTTAATATAAATAGAAAAACTTTCACCAGTGTTGGTGTTTTGTTATTTTAGATGCAAAGTGCTTTTCTTTGTCTCCCCCTTCACCTATGCAAGTGTTAATAACTGTGTTTACATTGAATCCATTTAATTACTCGACTGTTTTACTGCAAAATTACCAGTCTGTGCAAATGTTGTGTAGCTGATGGAAAAATATTTGGCAGGTTTTGTTTTTTGCATGTTTCAGTTAACAGCTGCTATGGGTTCGGTCGAACAGCAGCGTAGTTTTTAATAACTTGAGAGAAGCGAATTAATTTGACCACGTTTGTTTGAGGTTTAAAGTCCTGCCACAGATATTCAGGTGAGAGCACCTTGCTGGGTTTGTTATATAGGAAGTACTTGTTCAAATGAGACTCCTCCTGCCATGCTGCCTCAATGGATTTAGATGCATCAATGTCCAGCTGCTCCCGGCAGGTTTTAGCAAGCTGATATACATCTTTCACTAAGCCACCGATCACAGCCCCTCCATAATAATAATCACCCTCAGCAGAAGGAATAAACGCTTGAGACTCTGGTTTGCGTTCATATGTGAATTGTTCACGAGGTGTTTGATAATAACCAGGATGTATCACACCTACCAGACGACCCAAAGTCTCCACCCCCCAGCGACCATAGAACTTTGTATCCACATCAAGGCTGAAAACGTAGTCGGCTTCATTGATCAATCGACTCTCAATAAGTTTCTCCAGTCTTGCCATCCTGCTCAAACTGATATCCTGCCATCTGTTAGAACTAGGGACTTGCAACACCGTCAGATTATGTTTTTCACCCATTTTCACTGCAGGAACCTGTTCTGGTTGATCAGTGAACACAAAATAATGCACACGAAATCCAACAAAGTAATTCTGCTCCGCAGACTCCAGGAAATCTTTAAGAAACACTGTATACCTGAAAAACAGAGAGGGAGAGTGACAAAAAACTAAAGTAATAAATTGTTTGAATTTGTTTTCCCGTTTGGCAATTTTTTCACAAAGACCATAAGATGATCTCCAATATACATTCAAAACCATACAAAATACTAGATTAGGGGTGTCCAATCCTGCTCCCGGAGGGGCCCTTTCCTGCAGAGTTTAGCTCTAACACACCTGCCCTGGTGTAATGAGGTGAACTCAGACATGAGGGTATTCAAGAAAGTAGAGGTAATGTACTGTTACATAAACCCTGAACTCTTTGATAATAGAGGGTATGCATTGATATCACTTTCCCGCTGGAACACGCCCCCTTCAGCCGTAACTGAGTGGCAAAAGAGCTGCTGCATGACTGGATTTAAAAGGGGAAAATGTGAGTAAAACAAACAATTATCAGTTTAAACTAAAGGATGGAATCGATATAGTGTTCCTTACAACTTACCAAAGATCCAGTGATCCATGGATATTGACATGCTGCCAGGAATCGTGTTTTCCTGACATTTATATGAGCCTGATTTCGATACACAAATATTTCTCACTGTCAGTCATCACAATTTCGAGAGTGAATCCCACATTTATATGCAGATATGCCCATGTATTGAAGCGTGTATGTGGCCGCTTGTCAAAACTGGAAAACAAAAGTTTTATTCAAATTCTGAAAATATATTTACTATAGGCCTTTTCATCATTTTTTTTTACAATCGCATAGACAGCGCGCAAAGAGTGCTCCCTTTATGAACCCATTCTATGAACGCAATCTCACAAAGTTCTGTTATATTAATCAGTGAAGCTGACTGGATAATGAAACTCTAATTTATTTCACGAGTTCACACCTACATGTAATTAGTGGGAGTAAAGCTTTATGTGTATTTGGCGTGCTGTCCGAGGGGAGGGCCCAAACCCTGAAGCAATATTGTTTCTCTGTGTCACTATAGTTGTGGTATGGAGTTTATATCAGTTCCCTTTCAGTTGGTCACGTTCGACGTACGTCAGAATGTGAACCGATGTATTGGGATATCGCATGAGAGCCCTATCACCTTCGAGTGTGTACTAAACGAGCCAATGAACATTGGTGTGTGAGATTTGCATGTCGCACTCCGCCCCGCAGCGCGGGTATAAATAGGAAGTGCATGCAAAAGCACCTTTGTCTTTCTATTCGGAGACGAGCAGAGTGTTGCTGTGCATCTCCGGAGAGTGTGACTTCAAAGAAGTCAAAGAGCGAGTGAGAGAGAGTTTCTGCACGTTGGCGAGAGGGCACTATAGCGGCGGCCGTGAGCTCACGTGTCGCTATGCTGATTCATCGAGAGAGAGAGTGAGAACGCGATGTAAGGCTATCCCTGCAACAGTGCCGCGGCTGTTCCCCTGTGTGCTTCAGCACTGCTAAAAGAGCCTTTTCCCTACATTTTCCCTCTCTCTAAAAGAGCATAACAGGCGGACACTACATCTTTTTCAGGATGTCATTCCGCCCGTGTGTTTCTGTATGCGGTTGTTCCCTATCGCGGGCTGATGGTCACAAACGCCGCGTCACGTGTTTGGCCGTTCAACACGCTGAAGCAGCTTTTGTGGATGGTTCATGTTCTCACTGTGGGAACATTACTATCGCAGAGTTGCGGTCCAGGCTTGCCTACCTCGGTTCTTGAGGCCAAGCACCCACCCCTATGCCCTGATCTAGTGCTCCCTCTGGTGGCAACCGGGAGAGTGCTACTTTGGTGAATAGACCGGGGGACCTGAAGATCACAGTTAGGGTGTGCCTGCCGATGATCAGATGTTGATCGTGGCATCGGACGGCTAGCTGTCATCGGGAGAATGCGACTCGGCTGCGTTGCCTCAGTGAAGGCACCGTGAGGGCCGGGTGGAGAATCCTTTGTTCCCTTTTGTTTTTGTACCCAAATTCTCAACAAAAGAGCAGTTTCCTATTCCTCCGGGTCCCAAGAGGGCGCGTCTGACGCTGTGTGTGTGCAGGCCGCGCTAAATACGCCGTCTCACACATCGCCTGCCTCACTGTGGAACCAGGGTGCTCCCAGCACGCAGACCTGACTGTCCGAGTCGGGTCCCTGTGTTCCACCTCGCTGCCCCACTGAGGGTGCGTCTGTTGTGCCGTCAGTCCCGCTGATGCGGAGTCTGGGAGCCCAAGCCAGCCCGTCTTGCTGGCTCTTCCGCACTATCAGACTCGGCTACACGATTCAGTTCGCCCATGAGAGAGCATGGCGTTCACATCCTCAACTATCTCGACAACTGGCTCATCCGTGTCCGGTCGAGAGAGCAGTTGTGCGAACAAAGTGACATGGTGCTCAGTCACCTCAGCCGGTTGGGTCTTCGGGTGAACTGGGACACAAACTCTCCCATGTGCAGAGGATCTCTTATCTCAGTATACAGTTGGACTCGGTCAACCGGACAGCGTGCCTCACAGAGGAACGCGTCCAGTCAGTGTTGAACTTCCTGAGTACGCTCAGCAGCAGGTCAGCGGCCCCACTGAAGTTATTTCAGAGGCTACTGGGGCATTTGACATCCGCAGCCTTAGTAACGCCGCTCAGATTACTTCATATGAGGCAGCTTCAGCACTGGTTTCACGGCCGGGTCACTAGATGGGCATGGCAACGTGGCACGTTCCGTGTGGCTGTCACACCGAGATGCCAGCTTACCCTCACTCGGTGGTCGGAACAAGTGTCCAGGCTGTGGTCTCCATGGATGCCTCCGGGTGGGGGGCCATATACAACAGGTATGCAGTTTCGGGTCCGTGGACGGGGCCCCACCTGCAACTGCCTCGAGTTGCTTGTGGTACGTCTGGCTCACAGCTGGCCCCGGGGCAAGTAAGCGTTTCCCCCAGTGAGCCTTCTCGCACAGACATTGTGCAAAGTCAGGGAGGATGAGGAGAAGGTCTTGTTGTTTGCGCCCTATTGGCCCAACCGGACCTGGTTCCTGGTACTGATGCTCCTCGCGACAGCTCCTCCTAGGCCCATTCAGAAGAAGGACCTTCTAACTCAGAGATGGGGCACCCTCTGGCACCTACATCCGGACCTCTGGAAACTCCATGTCTGGTCTCTGAACAGGATGCGGAGGTTCTAGGTGACCTACCACAGTACGGGGTAGACACCATCACTTCCGCTAGAGCTCCCTCTATGAGGCACCTCTATGCATTGAAGTGGAACCTATTCATCGAATGGTGTTCTCCTCGACAGGAGAACCCCCAAACGTGCTCAGTTAGATCGGTGCTTTCCTTCCTGCAAGAAGGGTTGGAGCGAAGGCTGTCTCCCTCCACCCTTAAAGTGTATGTTGCCGCTACCGCCGCACATCACGATGCAGTTAATGGTAAGTCCTTGGGGAAGCATGATCTAGTCGTCAGGTTCCTGAAGGGGGCGAGGAGACTTAATCCGCCTTGTCCCCTCTCTATAACCCCTTGGGATTTGCCACTGCTGCTTACCGCACTGCAGAGATTTATGTACACTCAAAATAAAAATGAAATGTTGTGCTTTTCGCTAAATAAAGAAAACAAACAGGATGCACATTCTCCCGTCTGTCTCCCTGTGATGTCCATTCTGAAATGCATGTGAAAATATACCCAGAACTCAGAGAAAACTTGCCACACAGCAACATGACATCATGACTTTGCGTAAACATACACGCCACTTTCTAAAGCCAAATTGCGTGTTATCTGTACGCATTTTGAGCTATTCGTGTGTATGTCTACACCGTGTGATTCCGCGTGTATGTGTACGCCGAAACGAACCATCATCTCCGCGTGTATGTCTACGCCGTGTGATTCCGCGTGTATGTCTACGCCGTGTGATTCCGCGTGAATGTAAATGGATTTATAAACATACTAAATTATGTTTTTTTGAAAATGTAAAAATGCAGAATGTTTCTTGTGATGGGTAGGTTTAGGGGCAGGGGCAGTGTGTGTGTGTGTGTGTGATGAGTAGGTTTAGGGGTAGGGGCATTGTAGGGGGATAGAATGAAACGGCATTGATAAGCACGCAAAAAAACGATTATGCGTCTTGATAGCACGCCAAAATGGCATTGCGAATTGGCGTGTCATACATACGCCATTTCATGAGATCAGTCTGCACACAGACATGACAGACATCTCTTTATAAAGCTTGGAATGCCTACTTTTAAATGAAGTCATTTATATAAAAAACGTCTCGGTTACGTATGTAACCCTCGTTCCCTGAAGGAGGGAACGGAGACGTACGTCGGAACTGACGACGAATTGGGATCTATTTTCAGAGACCAATCTACTTCGAGTGTATAGAAACGAGCCAATAAACATTGGCATGCGGTTCACGCACCGCCCCGCAGCGCGGGTATAAAACACGGACGTGAACAACGCATACCGCTTTTACAACTGAGGAGCCGAGATGTGACTCGGGCCTGCAGCTGAAGCACAGCACCTGGCGACGGGACGTACGTCTCCGTTCCCTCCTTCAGGGAACGAGGGTTACATACGTAACCGAGACGTTCCCTTTCAGTCGGTCACGTTCGACGTACGTCGGAACTGACCGACGAATTGGGATCCCTACAAAAACGCCAGGGTGCTGGCCCTTCCAGCGCCCTGCTCAAGCTCACTGGGTGCTCCTAGTTGGAGCAGCAGACAGGGCTTAAGCAGGGAGGTCCGACACGGCTGTTTCTGCAAGACCCACTCAGCGTGACTATTGGATAACGCTGGGAAAGCGTGCCCGTCTCGGGAAATGGTACGCTGCGGAGCCACGTCCCCCGGAGGAGGAGGGTGGAAAACACTCATACGGACTAACCTATCTGGGTAGTAACAACATATGGCAGTCTCTGGGGTGGTTCCAACCTGGTTCCAGGGGGGAAAGAACACCGCCAGAGACGACAGAGCGGGCTCTGTCAAGGGAAAGACACGGGGCTAGCCGAGTAGGGTAGCAGGTACCGTGGAAATACACATATGGGGTCACCGAGAGGGAACCGCTACATATGGACCCAGCCTAACACACACGTTCCACAAGCATACGGGTGCAGGCCTGGTGTCAGACGGCCGCCACGTCTTGACACCGAAGGGGTGACGGAGGAGCTCGACAGGGTTCACCATTTCTGGGGAACACAACTGGAGAAAAAATAACGCACGTATCCGGCCATAGGCGGGAGTGGCGTAGCAAGCCGACACAGGAACGGGCACTTCGCGTTTACCGGCCGTTGGAGGCGAGTACACGGGAAGAAACCGGCTCCACACGGAGGCTATAGAATCTAGCGAACGTGTTAGGTGTCGCCCAGCCCGCAGCTCTACAGATGTCTGTCAGCGAGGCACCTTGAGCCAGCGCCCAGGAGGAGGCAACACTCCTTGTGGAGTGCGCTCGCAACCCGAACGGGCAAGGCACGTCTTGCGATTGGTACGCTAAGACGATAGCATCCACTATCCAGTGGGCTAACCTCTGCTTGGAGACAGCCTTTCCCTTCTGCTGGCCTCCGTAACAGACGAAGAGCTGCTCTGAGGTCCTAAAGCTTTGTGTCCGGTCAACGTAAGCGCGAAGAGCGCGGACGGGACATAACAAAGCCAGGGCTGGGTCTGCCTCCTCCGAGGGCAGCGCTTGCAGGTTCACCACCTGGTCCCGAAAGGGAGTGGTAGGAACCTTGGGCACGTATCCGGGGCGGGGTCTCAGGATGACGTGAGAGTTACCGGGCCCGAATTCTAGGCACGATTCGTTGACCGAAAGCGCATGCAGGTCCCCCACCCTCTTGATTGAGGCCAATGCAGTCAGGAGTACCGTCTTCATAGACAGGATTTTTAACTCAACGGACTGCAAAGGGTCAAAAGGAGGGCCCTGAAGTGCTCTGAGCACCAGGGCTAAGTCCCAAGAGGGTAGCGAGATAGAACGAGGAGGATTTAGTCTCCTCGCACCCCTGAGGAACCTGACGATTAAGTCGTGCTTCCCTAAGGATTTACCTTCCACTACATCGTGATACGCCACTATTGCTGCGACGTACACTTTCAGGGTGGAGGGAGACAGCCTTCGCTCCAACCCATCTTGTAGGAAAGAAAGCACAACATTAATCGAACACTTCCGGGGGTCTTCGCGGCGAGAAGAACACCAGTCAACGAACAGGTTCCACTTCAGGGCATAGAGGCGCCTTGTAGAGGGGGCTCTAGCTGAAGTGATGGTGTCTACCACTGCCTGTGGCAGGCCACCTAGAACCTCCGCGTCCCTTCCAGGGACCAGACATGGAGTTTCCAGAGGTCTGGACGCGGGTGCCATAGAGTGCCCCCTCCCTGAGAAAGAAGGTCCTTCCTCAGGGGAATCGGCCAGGGTGGGGCTGTCGCGAGGAGAGTAAGTTCGGAGAACCAGGTCCGGTTGGGCCAGTAGGGCGCAACTAGCAAGACCTGCTCCTCGTCCTCCCTGACCTTGCACAGAGTCTGTGCTAGAAGGCTCACTGGGGGAAACGCATATTTGCGTAGGTCCCGGGGCCAGCTGTGCGCCAGTGCATCTGTGCCGAGGGTACCCCCGTTCAGGGTGGCAAACAGGTCTACCTGTGCGGCTCCGAAAAGGTCCCATATCAGCTGGACGCTCCGGGGGTGGAGACGCCACTCTCCCGGAAGTGGACACTGACGAGAGAGCTTGTCGGCTGTCTGGTTCAGCGCACCAGGGATGTGAATGGCACAAAGCGACCTCAGATGCTTCTGACTCCACAGGAGGAGGTGGCGGGCGAGTTGGAGCATGCGACGGGAGCGCAGACCACCCTGACGGTTGATGTACGCAACGGCCGCAGTGCTGTCCGTGCGGACCAGTACGTGTTTGTGCTGAAGCAGCTTCTTGAAGCGACTTAGCGCAAGATGTACCGCCATTAACTCCAGGCAATTGATATGCCAATGCAGCTGGGGCCCCGTCCACAGACCCGAGACTGCATGCCCGTTGTACGTGGCCCCCCAACCCGTGGCTGAGGCATCTGTGAATACCACAACATGCCTGGACACCTGTCTCAAGGGCACTCCGGCCCGTAAGAACGAGTGGTCCAACCAAGGGCTGAAGGTTTGGCGACAGTACGGGGTAACTGGGACCCGATACTGGCCGCTCTGCCACGCCCACCTCGGAACTCGGTCGTGTAGCCAGCGCTGAAGCGGTCTCATATGAAGCAATCCGAGCGGCGTTACCGCGGCTGCAGATGCCATATGCCCCAGGAGCCTCTGAAAGAATTTCAGTGGGACCGCCGTCCTGCTCTTGAATGTATTCAAGCAGTTCAACACTGACTGGACTCGTTCCTCTGTGAGGCGCGCAGTCCGATTGACCGAATCTAGCTCCATGCCGAGATAAGAGATCCTCTGCGTGGGACAGAGTTTGCTCTTCTCTCGGTTGACCCGAAGGCCCAACAGGCTGAGGTGACGGAGCACCAGGTCCCTGTGTTCGCACAACTGTTCCCGAGACTGGGCGAGTATAAGCCAGTCGTCGAGATAGTTGAGAATGCGAACTCCGCGTTCTCGGAGTGGAACAATGGCTGCCTCCACGACTTTCGTAAAGACGCGGGGCGACAGGGACAGCCCGAAGGGCAAGACTTTGTACTGATATGCCTTCCCCTCGAACGCAAAGCGTAGGAACGGTCTGTGTCGAGGAAGGATAGAGACATGAAAGTACGCGTCCTTCAGGTCGATCGCTGCAAACCAATCTTGGGGACGGATGCATTCGAAGATGCGTTTCTGCGTTAACATTTTGAACGGAAGTCTGTGCAGGGCCCGATTCAAAATGCGCAGATCCAAGATTGGCCGTAACCCACCCCCTTTCTTGGGTACAATGAAGTAGGGGCTGTAGAACCCCGACCTCATATCGGCTGGAGGAACCGGCTCGACCGCGCCCTTCGCCAGTAGGACATCGATCTCCGCCCGCAATACATGGGCATCGCTGCTCCGCACTGAGGTGAACAGGATGCCCTTGTATTTGGGGGGCCGGTGCGCGAACTGAATCGCGTAACCGAGTCTGATGGTACGGATGAGCCAGCGAGACAGCCCCGGGAGCTCTAGCCAGGCTCCCAGAAACTGAGCAAGCGGGACCCACGGCACCACAGACGTACCCGGGGTGAGGCAGCGAGGTGGAATGTTCAGACCTGACTCGGACGGCCCGGAGGCGACCCGGAGAAGGGTCTGAACATTCCGAGGTGGGGCAGTGTGTGGGAGAGAAGGCCCGGGGGCGTCCTCTAGCCTCACACTGCCCCCTGGCGAGAAGAGGGGAAGACTGGAGTGGCAAGGCCCGGGGGCGTCGCGCACAACGATCTTGGCCCTCTTGGGGCCCAGGGACATAGGAAACTGCTCTTTTATTGACAATGTGGGTACCACTGAGCTCCGAGGAGCTAGTGGCAGAGATGTTATGTTGTTGGCCCCCCGGTCCTCCTCCGGGGGGGGGAGGAGTGCGGACACCATCTCCCTCTGAGCAGATCCATCCGTCCCTGGGCTGCCCGTCCCTGGGCTGCCCGTCTCAGGGCCGCTTACCCTTACGTTTACCGGCAGACTTAGCGGGGCCCTGAGTGGGTTGGGCGGCCCCCTTGCGTCCGGCGCCCTGCTTCCCGGGTGGAGGCTGCTGCTTGGGTTTAGCAGGGGCGGAGGCGGACGAAGGAGGACGCCCTCGGCGACGAGCAGGAGGAGGCGCTGGACCCGGCGGAGGGGTGAAGGCAGCAGGGGTCCGCCAGGGCAGGATGTTCTTGATCGCCTCCGTCTGCTTCTGGGCCACCGAGAACTGTCGGGCGAAGCTCTTGATGGCGTCACCGAAGAGGCCGGCCTGACTGACTGGGGCGTCGAAGAACCGCACTTTGTCGGTTTCGCGCATATCAGCCAGGTTCAGCCACAGGTGGCGTTCCTGGACCACCATAGTGGACATCGCCCGACCCAGGGAGCGGGCAGCGACTTTCGTCGCCCGGAGGGCGAGGTCCGTCGCTGTCCGCAGTTCCTGCATGATCCCTGGGTCGGCACTACCCTCGTGCATCTCCTTGAGCGCTTTGGCCTGGTAGACCTGCAGGAGCGCCATGGCATGCAGCGATGATGCGGCTTCCCCGCAGGCAGCGTAAGACTTGCCCAGTAACCCGGACGAGAACTTACACGCCCGGGAGGGGAGACGCGGGGCATTCCGCCAGTCGACCGTGGCCCTGGGACACAGTTGCATCACCACGGCGCGCTCGACCGGAGGTATCCCCACGTAGCCCTTAGCCGCACCACCGTCGAGGGTAGTGAGGATGGAGGAGTCAGTCGATCGATGGCGGGCGCTGTAGGGCGCCGACCACGACTTCGTGAGCTCCTGATGCACCTCCGGGAAGAATGGCACTGGGGCGGGGCGCTGAGAACCAGCACGGGCCGCCCCGAGATACCAATCATCCAACCGCGAGGGTTCGGGACACGGTGGAGGGTTCCACTCGAGCCCGACACTCGCGGCGGCCCGGGAGAGCATAGCCGTAAGCTCTGGATCCGGCTCGGACAACGCTGCCACACCCGAAGGGGGCAACGCAGCCGGGTCGTCATCTCCAGAACCCATTAGCTCATCCTCCGATGCAGCCAGCGAAATCATATCCTCAGCCGGAGCCCCAAAGGAAACGGCCGCCCCCCCGTGGGAAGAACCAGCGCGCTCCTCCGAAAGCTCCACCGGCGCAGCGGAGGGTGGGAGGGGCCCAAGGGGGTTTTGGCCCGTCGGGGAAGCCCTGACCGTCACCCTCAGATCTCCACCAAAGGCATCCGCCAAAGTAGCAGCCCTCTGCTTTGCAGCGGGAGGACCGCTAGATCGGGAGATGCGCATTGGGACTCCACCCCGTTTGAGGTATTCGAGCCTAGATCTAAGCACTGCGATGGTCATGTTCCCGCAATGGGAACATGAGTCATTCACGAACGCTGCCTCAGCGTGTTGAACGCCCAAACACGTGAGACAACGTTCATGACCGTCAACTGGGGACAGAAAACGACGGCATCCAGAAACACACGGTTTGAATGACATCTTGAAAAAGACGCAGGGTCAAACCGTGTATTTTGCTCTTTTGTGAATGGAAAAATGCTCTTTTATAGTGCTGAAGCACTCAGGGAGATGGCCGCGGCTCCCCGCGGTCCGATAGTGCAAGCCCGCGGGTGAGCACTCAAAGGAAACGCCCAACGAACCAACACCGGAAGTCTTTTGCGGCCACTCGCTGACTCGCGCCGTCACGCCAACACCAGGAAGAGCACTCTCCAGACTCGTTCTCTTGAACACTCTCGGCAGAAACAGTCTTGTGCAGGTAAGCAGCAAAACCATCGGCTCCGAAGTTGAAAGCGGTATGCGTTGTTCACGTCCGTGTTTTATACCCGCGCTGCGGGGCGGTGCGTGAACCGCATGCCAATGTTTATTGGCTCGTTTCCATACACTCGAAGTAGATTGGTCTCTGAAAATAGATCCCAATTCGTCGGTCAGTTCCGACGTACGTCGAACGTGACCGACTGAAAGGGAACTAATATTCTCTGTTTATGTAATCCATATGAAAACAACCAGAGGTACAGTTCCTCCAGCGGAGTCTCATTATCTTTAATAAGACCACACCCTCGTGCGCGCAAAGCGAGTCACATGCAAATCATCCACGAGGAAGGAATGCGAACCTGTAAACACCCCCCATCACCTCAAAACAAAGAATCAGCATCTTCATTCTTCTGCTTTTCACAGAGTTCGGAAGACGCGCTGTTTACCTTGGATTTACCTCAGAAGAAACAGAATGTGATTTTAACATTAAAATCAAATCTGCTTAACAAGGCTGCATTTATTTGATAAATTATTCAAAAATAAATTAATGTTACTAATGAGTATTTTTTGTTGACATATATATATCTACATAATCGTGAAGGTCTCTAGAATCATCCAAACAAAACAATTCTTACAAGAGATCTATAGTTTTTTGTATACCGTACTCAAAAGTCCAAGCTGCAACTATAGTTGCTGGTGGGCAAATGACTTGTAAGTACATATAATGGGGAAATGGGGTATACTGTGTTAACAGGTTAATAAATCAAGATTTTTGGTCTTAAGTGCTTTTTGCTTTCATAATATCCCACCTAAGATAAAACTTAACCCTTTAACTGACATCTCTACTGTACAGTAGACCTTAATTTGATAGGAAAAAATATCATATTTTATGATATTATGTCTTGTAAGGGCCAAAATATTGAGGACCCTTCATCCAGATTGGAATCGATGCGTTTCATTCTAATCGGTTAAGGACCCTAATTCTCTTTATGACAAGTAGCTTATGATTCCATTATAATGTGGAAATTCAGACAAGTAATGAGTTTACATTTACATTATTATATGAAATCACCTACTACAGTCAGCCATTGTGAATAATATGGGACTATTTATTTATGTTTGTTATGTAGATGTAATTTTTTCATCATTATATTAATTTATTTTCATTTAACTTTTTGATACACAATGCCCTATTAGGGCAACTTAATGGCTGCACTTTGTTCTGCACTATGTTCCACCACTTTAAGACAAATGTATTTGTTGTTTGTTGTATTTTCATATTCAAAAGATTTTAAGATAGATGCAGCTTTTTTGAGTTTGCATCGAATGTTCTTCGACTTTTATACACAATAAATTTGTTTATGAATAAAGATTGATCTGTTGAAAGCAGTTATTTTGAGTTAGATGCCAAATGTTCTCCTCCTAGTCAAATTTGACATTGAAGGGGTGCATAAAACATATTTGCCCACCGCACTATAGTTGCCGCAAATTCAAATACGATTTTAAAGAAAAAAAAACTAAAACCTGGGGAAAATAAATGCAGAACATGTTCACATAGGACATTATTAACATGACTATATGCATGAAACCATTCAGAAAAATTTGGGCACAAATGGGTTAAGTCTCCTCACATTCATTATAGTTCCCTCTGTCACATTCCTCATTGATATTCAGGGTAGGAGTTGTTGACGCCTCAGGTGTGAATCACAGCATTATTCGTGATGATCCACACCCTCCCTGCATACAGCCATTCTGACAATAAGTGTCTTACAAAAGTTAAATGAATGAGCTTGTTTTGCATGAATGAGTGATCAAAATGGTTTTCAAAACTCTAGGCAACAACATCCAGTTCTGAATAGCCTTGTGAACAAATGTTTTGTGTGTTAGATGGCCTTATTTCAGTGATTTAACATTTTATTTTTTTCAACATTATTTTCTCAAAACGAGATGTTGCTCACATATTACTGTAGCCCTGTTTGTGCTGAGTACAGTGTAATCAGACTTTAGCCATTAACCCTTAAAGACCTAGGGCATTTTTGGGCGCCTGACTTGTCTCTACTTTTCTTTGATTTTTTCATCCATTCTAGCAGTTAGATTCAAGTGTCATATATCATTTTAAACAAGAGAACATGAAGTTTCCATCTAGCTCATTTGAAGTCCCAATTTGACATTAATATAGTCTGAGAATGGATTAAATTAATAGAATTTTATGAAAAACGGCAGCAAAAAATGTGGTGTTTTTACTGTGAACACAAACAGAACTTCATGAAGTTTGGATTTTTTGCTTTAGGAAGTTAGAATTGGTTGTTTTAGACTTCCAGATTAAATTTTGTCTACATGTAACAATCCCTCAGCAAGGTATAGCCATTTATTATAATATTACTCTTTTTGAGTGAAAACAGGTGTATTTTATTTACTGACAATGTAGATGTGTCCAAAAAAGTGCAGGTAGTAAAATAAATAGAAAGATTGTTACAACACTGAAATGGACACTGAAATGGTGTAAAACACAAACTACATAAATAGAGAAATATACTGAATTTTGTGCATCAAGGGGGTAATCCAACACCCGGAAAGCGTACCTTCCATAGGGGCAGCCATTGCTAACCTAGCCATCACCTACGGTTAGCATTCCATTGACTCCCATTCATTTTGGCGTCACTTTGACAGCGAATAACTTTACACCTGAGGCGTTTAAAGACTCAATTTGACCATTGTTTATTTCTAAAGACACACGACAATATATAAAAGGCTCCATTACCTTGTATCTTACACTATTGCCCTTAGAAGCCATTTTGGTAAAAAATAGGCTAACGATTGCGTTATAACCACGCGACTCTGTCGCACAGTAGAGAAATTACCGTATAGACAGGAGGAGAAGCTCGCAGGCAATCTTTTACTGTCTATGAGGTAATCGGGGGGACGTAGAGGCATAAAGTCCGATAAAGTCAAGGGAGAAGCATGTGGAGAAGCCCATAGAGAGCCAAAAGGGGGCTAATGATCAACAATCGTTTCTGTTTGGCTCAGTGGAACAACCCACATGCGTTTCCTTGACGAATCAATGCTGCAGATTTTGATGACGCATCCACGCTCACCACAGAGCCTCTGAATAATCAATCGCGAGAAATGTGAAATTCTCTTCTTTACGGTGCATTTTACAGCATACAGATTGGATTAGCTCCAACCCCAATTAAAAACACCTGCTGCTAATCAAGGTCTTATTAGGCATACTAGAAACTTGTGTTGAGGCAAGTTGGAGCTAAACTCTGCAGGACAATGCCCACTCGGGTTGACGGCTCAAGATGAGCAATTTAGGTTAAAAAGTATAGGCCCTTTTAATTTTTATTTATTTTTGAAAATGACAGATCGTTTCGCTAGATAAGACCCCATTCCTCGTCTGGGATCGTGCAGAGCCTCTGAAGCGATTCGAAGCGCTTTGAAGTGAACTAATCCTTTAAGCCCTTCCCTCATTCTAGTTTATTTAATATTGTTTAAATTTCAAGTCAATGAAGATCAGAGATAGGAAAGATATGAACTCACTTTCCAAGAGCGAAGACTGTAGTTGCTATGGTGATGTTTTGTTGTTTGTAGATCGAATCAATCAGCGTGGGATCAAAAGTTCCTTCCCATACAATTGGGACCAACCATGGTGTCAAGGGAACAGCTTTGCCATCTGGGCTGTTTTAAATGAGGAAATTTACATCCAATCCAAATGCATAATAGAATAAAAAAAAAATACATATATAAAAAATAATAGATTAAGTTCTTACCCCACTATACTGGGCTGATTGTATGAAAGCCTGTACCAAAAAATATAAAACAATAAAAAATCAGTTGTTAACATTTGTGATGTCTTGTAATTATCTCCTATTCTCATAGCTTGTTTCCCTCATTACTTTAGACTGTTTTGACTTCCACCTACCTTCAAAAGTCTGTTGTAGATGATATCTTACTGTGGGCTAAACATGGATCTTAACATCTTAAGCTCTTAATTACTTTATTATTGTTAAAACTCTGCAGCGCATACACCAAAACCAGTTCCCCAGGTTACCTGTCAACTTCTGCATTCAATTGAAAAATCTATTGATAACTTTCAAAGCTCTTTACAGCCATTCAATTGCTCAAAGTTACTAATTCCCTACACACCTTGTGTGGAACACTTTTATGATGGATAGATGCAATTATATGGACTTCAAAACAGAAATACCCATTCACTGCCAATCGGTTATCACTATATAAGTCGTTATTTCAGGTTTTTTGGCGCACCAAAAATATTATCATCGCTTTATAATATTAATATTGAACCACTGTACTCACATGGACTGATTTAAACTTTTATGATGGATTTTATGATATATTTTTTAATATAGGCTAACTCTGATTGTATGCGTCTGAAAGAAGAATGTCATATACACCTAGGATGACCTGAGGGTGAGTAAATCATGGGCTAATGTTCATTTTTGGGTGAACTATCCCTTTAAGAGGATTGCATTTCCTGGGCTCTGAAAAATTAAATCCTGTTTCCAAAAACTTAACACACAAGTCACAATAAATTAGAGCAAACCTATTGAAGGAAGTGTTGTACTCACCCTTGTGGTATCAGGAACTGGGAGTTTTCCTGGTGCTCTTTTGTTTGTCTAAGAAATAGGAGACACAACCAGTGACTACTTGTCTTCTGTTGTGTTTGTGTGTTTCTATTAGTGTTTAGGCTTACTGCACAGTATACATCATTGGCAATTGTAATAATGCATGCAGCTGCCATAGAAAGAACATATATGTGTGACAGAGCTGCTAACACATTACAACTAACATGTAACCCACCTATTAAAATGTGGGGCGTGGTACACCTCTATAGTCCAAATCCCATAATCAAACAATATTTCAGTCAGGACCACTCCCCATCCTTATCAGAGCTCCATGAAAAGCTGATGGGGAACAGCAGCAGCTTCTGGGGACAACCTCCATTTTTTTTTAAAAACTGGGAGAGCAGCGTAAATCCCCGCATTGAGAACAGAGCATGCATTAAAGGGTTTGTTCACCCAAAAATGAAAATGAAGTAATTTATTACTCACCCTCATGCCGTTCCACACCCGTAACTTTGTTCATCTTCGGAACACAAATTAAGATATTTTTGTTGAAATCCGAAGGCTCAGTGAGGCCTGCATAGGGAGCAAAGCAATTTACACTCTCAAGATCCAATAATGTACTAAAAACATATTTAAATCAGTTAATGTGAGTACAGTGGTTCAATATTAATATTATAAAGTGATGATAATATTTTTGGTGCGCCAAAAAACCCGAAATAACGACTTATATAGTGATAACCGATTTCAAAACACTGCTACATGAAGCTTCGAAGTGTATCGAATCAGCGGGTCGATTCAGTGGTTCGGAGCGCCACAGTCACGTGATTCATGTGGGGATTTCAGCAGTTTGGTGGTTTGACACGCAATCCGATTCATGATTCGACTCGCTGATTGGATACACTCCGAAGCTATGAAGCAGTGTTTTGAAATCGGTTATCACTATATAAGTCGTTATTCCGGGTTTTTTGGCGCACCAAAAATATTATCATCGCTTTATAATATTAATATTGAACCACTGTACTCACATGGACTGATTTAAATATGTTTTTAGTACATTAATGGATCTTGAGAGTGTAAATTGCTTTGCTCCCTATGGAGGCTTCACTGAGCCATCGGATTTCAACAAAAATATCTTAATTTGTGTTCCGAAGATGAACGGAGGTCTTACGGGTGTGGAACGGCATGAGGGTGAGTAATAAATTACCTTATTTTCATTTTTGGGTGAACTAACCCTTTAATGACAACATAATTACATTGATTAAGTTAAACAAATTTAAGGAGGAGCTGAGGAGGAGGTGGGTTGCAAAGCAGTGTGCAGTGTAAGCAGCCAAGCAGGCAGACTGAACTTAAACTAGGGTTGTGCCGATAGACAATAGTTTGTGTATAGACGTTAGGCAGATAGATCGCCGAAAGCTGAAGCTGTTGGCGATTTCAATTGAATGTAATTTAAAAAATATATTTTTCATTATTAAATAAAAATATTATGATCATAGTTATTGTTATTATCATCATTACATTAATTGTACTTATTCTGCTTAGCCTTATTCATATCAACATCAAAGCGTGTGGTGTTTCACTCGCAGGCTATGTGCCGCATACTGCGAGTGCAACACCACACGCTTTTAAAATTTAAAAATGAGTTAGCCTACTCTTCAGTGAAATGTTTTTTTTTTAAAGACTACAAAACTACGTGTAGTTTCAGAATTTAATTGCAAGGTGATCAACCTAGCCCTACATTCACAAATTCACATGAGCCATGGCGAAAACGGCATCATCATCAGGCTAAAGCATTTTTTTTTTTTTTTCATAAATGTCAATTTATTTTATACTTATAATAATACAATAACAAATTGCAATGTTATAATTATAGGCTATATAGATCCGAACAGAACAATCAGTCAAAAAGTAAAAGCAGCTTTATTTCAAACGACTTAACTGAACAACAATGGACAAAAAATATTTATTATGGTCATTTGAACTACTCGAACGAACGTTTAAAAAACAATATGAAAATCGAATAGCTCCATAACGGATTGAGAAAAGTGCACGCAATGAGTAATTAGCTGGGTTAGAAATATAACGAAATTATTGGGGTTTTTTTTAAGTAGAAAATAATATTTATGTAAAGAGATATATATATTAAAATAAAAAGTGCTTAAAGGAACACAACTCTTCTTAAGTGGAAGGAAGCTTTTTTCCCTCATGTGGAATAGGCGATAGAAAGCGCGGATGCATTAGTTGGGTTAGTAAAATAACGAAATTATAGTGTTTATATCGAGTCTATAAAACACGAAAGAACAACAAATATATCGGTGAGAACACTAACAGCATACACACCGGGACATTTGACTGCAAATCACATTTTTCACAATATTGATTCTTCTTGCAATCGTAATGCAATGGACTATGGCCTAGATTAAATCTTTAAAGGTTTACACAGTCATATACAATAAATGAGCTTGTACAGCGACAGGAAATAAAAATTAACGCAAAAAACCTGCCTACCATGAGCTTCACTCATGAACCGCTCAGCAGGGAAAATGGCGTGCGCTCAAATCCCGCTCTGACATGACATTTCTCTGTACAATAGCCTACTTGTTGCCATTAAAACACGTAATTAGTTTAACTTTAAATATGATAATGTTATTTTTTAATTTAATTTACGTTGAAAAGTGAACAGGACACATAAGATGCATAATGTCAGAAGACGGGGGTCTTCAATAAGTTCAATAACCCTTTAAAGCCTTTCTTTAAAGTGAATTGCGTTTTGTATAAATTGTATCTTAATTTTAATCTATGTTTTATCAACCAAATTGCCCGGATTTAATAAATAATAATTATTATTTATTAAATCCGGGCAATTTGGTTGAAATTGCCCAGATTAGGGTAATTGTCTGTCATAGCTTAAGCAAATACCCTATGACAGCCAATGACATGGAGGCGGAGGCGGAGGCGGAGGCGGAGGCGGCCGCACAGCGTGATCAACGGCTTAAATGAACTACTAGAAAATAAAAAAAAACTTTAGTCAGGGGCAGCCCTTACTATTTATTTCAGATTGACCTATATGTCACAAAGGGAGTTCTGGGTTGAGCGGCGGTGCTGAGCGGAATGATCTTCAGAAATGAACAGAATCTTCAGTAAGGCGCGCTCACTCCGGAGGAAATATTACCGCTCTTTCAACGCACACACCGCGACAGTCACAATATGACCTCATGTATGTTTTAAAAACATAATTCAACTTATAAATAATACTTTTTAATGGGCCACTTAAAATGTTTATTACAAATAAATTATTAAATTCTAAAAATGAATAAAATGAAAAAAAATTTGCATTACATTTGCAATCCTTTGAAAACACCCCACTTCCGGTGCCGCTGATGATATCTGTCCTCTGGAACGCTATCGCTTTTCATTTAAAACGGTTTATTTAAAACACTTTTTTTTTTTTCAAATAGATGGAATTATATATAAATAATATTCCACTATATGGAATAATAAAAGCCTGCTTCAAATAAATAAAAGCCGGTGACCTTCTGTAGTTCAGGTAAATAAAGGCCCCGGCTTTTATTTGAGGAAATACGGTTATTGCTCCGCCCCGACGCGATAAGATCATGTATCGGCGATCTCACAGGCTGACGATATGGCGATTGGAAAATTAGGCATATCGCCCAACACTAACTTAAACTGTGCTTAAGTAAGGCACCCTATTTGAAAGTTGCCAAATGAGTGCATAGGAATCAGATGGGGCAGGGTTTGAATTTTGCCAATCAGCTCATGACAGCTGAAAGCGGAGCTTGACTATGTGGTCTACCTGTTCTAACTCAGAATGCTTGATTTATACACATGTGCGTGTACATAATGCATGTGTGTTCAGAGAGTTTTACTTTTTGTGTAATATACTATATAAAAATGTATGCTGTTACTTAGCTATATTTGTTTATATAAATTGTTTTAGCATTTAAAAAAATATATATTACAAAGAAACTTTACTTGGGTTTAAGTCTAAGGGTTAAATACAACTTTATACATAAGTGTATGTTTCTAAATCTTTAAATCCCAAGTCCCAAGCATGATTTCCATTTTTTCAAATAACAGTCACAGCATGACATTGTCAACCTAAAGTATTATACAATCTTGGACCAGGAAAGAATGCTGGTTACCAATGTCTACTATAGATATTTACTATTAAAATACCATTTCATTTGAACATTTTTATTTTGTATCATTCTAAAAACATTTGTTGTTACATTGGATGCATACTGTTTGTGAAATTTTAATTTTAAATCTTAATATGCATGTCACTAGGTCCACTTAAAATGTAAATCTATGATTTTTTTCCATGTTTCCTCTGATCCTCTTTGCTCACCTCGATCACAAGATTGGTGGAACATGGAGTTTGGTATCTAAAACCGTTGCTTATACATTCAACCTTTGGGAGATATCATTAGGAAACATGGAGTTAATTTGCACTATATCTTTTGAGGCCTGACAAAACTAGAATTTGTATAAACGCATTTTTCCATCTTAAAAAATAATCACTAAATTACAAAACATGCTCTCAGTGTCAAAAGCAGAAAAGTTAATTCATGCATTCATGACCCCAAGGCTAGATTACTGTAATGCCTTACTGATCATTTGAGTAATCAACCAAAAGTGTCCAATAACAGGAAGTATAAAATAACAGTCACTTGGTCATGCTGACAGTAAGTTTAAAGGGGTGGTAAACCACGATTTCACTATAATAACTTTAGCTAGCGTGTAATATTGCTGCTTGAGCATAAACAACATCTGCAAAGTTACAACGTTCAAAGTTTAAAGCAAAGGGAGATATTTGCTTTTAAAGAAATTTCAATTTCTAAGGACTACAGCAAACGGCCAGTAGGCGACTACAGACATTCCTCCAGGGTTGGTGACATCACCAGTCCCAATATTTACATAAACCCCACCTCCGAGAATATTAAATAAGGGGAGGTGAGGCCATTTTGTATCGCGGCGCTGTTGTGGTATAGTTAGGCTGGAGTGTTGTTGCCGCGACGCCGAGGAAACGCTGTTATTTTCATCCGGATTGCAGGTCTGGGGTACTTGCTTTGTTCAGCCTTCCTTGGGACGGGGGTGCGTTGCAGAGCGTTTAACATACAACATGTTATATGCATGTGTGTATGAGACAGAGGGGAACAGGCGCGCGCGGGGCTCCCGCTGCACATCTCATGGAGGAAAACTTCCACAATCTTCGCGAGTTCAATGCCGGATATGCAATGAACGGCTTGTCCTGAAAGCTGGATTTACAAACAGAAGCTGTTTACGGGCCACGACCTGTAAGTCTGATTTATTGTTCATCGATGTGTTTTCCTGTAATAGGTTGTAGCAAGGAAGTAAACAGATGACAACGCTGTGTCTGCAAACCAGTCTGTTAAATGCTCATTCATACTTAACGTTATCCGACGAACACCTAACGTTACAAACACCTAACGTTAACATCTCAACAGCGAACTTGGCATTAGTGTAAATGATTCTTTGATTAGAGCTTTTATGTATTATTTATCTACAGGCATGCTAAACATGGTAAAGCCAGTGTTTAGTGTTCGTTTTGAGTTAATAGTTCTTGCCACAGATATTTGGCTATAATCGTTCTAAAAAATACAAAAGTAACAGTGCCATTCAGTAGCGATCACTGTAGATCCACAGTCTTTACTCTTGAGGAATGAACAGGTTCTGCTCGATCATCTTCACTAAAATGTTCTGGGTCTGATTCGGGCTCAGATTGGTATGGTTTTAATTGACGCCATTGTTTCTAATACTGACCAAAGCACAGCCTCCAGGTAAGGGGCGTGGCGTTTCCGATAAACGTGCACTACGGTTAGCGAATCACAACACACTGGGCCAGCTAACCAATCTGAGCCCATCGCGTATTTTTGAGGGACTGGCTTCATACAACCCGGAAAGCATCAGACCGTTTTACAAGGAGGGACAGAGCAGTGTAGAATAAAGGTCAAATATATGAAAAATAATGCAATTTTTTAAAAACGAAGCATGAACACATGTTACAGTGCACCCCACAAACACAATCAAGCCTTCAAAAGAATGTGTTTTACCACCCCTTTAAATTTGCACTGTTGTCATGTGCACAATGTATGTATGCTTCTGTGAATGTGCTTTTGTATGTGTAAGAGTACGTTTTGAGCATGTGTTTGTTTCAGGTGATGCATAAACAGTGACGGTACTTACTTAAGGCAGATTCCTTGATCTTTGTAACTGAAACAGATATATGGTTAGAATTCTGAATGGTCACAATACATTCTCCAATTCAGGAATAAGGGATATGTAATGAGTATCAGTAATACTGTTTCCAGATGAAAGGCGCTGTAGTGGCGCTATTCTTTAAAGACTCACCAGGTGACATTTATGAGTTTACCGTGGCGTGAATTAGAAAAAAACGATAAAGTAAAAAATAAACAAATAAAAAAAGTGTTTTTATGTTATGAATTGTGTATGAACTGCTTGGTGTAGGCTGATTTATAAAAATTAATTCATTATTCAATTAAAACATTTAGGATTAATGAGTAAAGTAATCAATGTTAAGACAGAGTATCCCATGGATTTCTAGACTAATTATTAACTGGTTAGGCTTTAAGAGAAATATTCTCAAGATTGTTTTGATGGGTGTTATCACACACAGTCGAAAAACACTCACCTGAATGAGGTGGAGGTGTAGCCCAAATAAATGAGTCTGTGAGGAAACACAATAACAGATCATGAATAGGCCTAAGTGAACCAGATCATATCTTTTCTCAATGGAACTATCAGATTGAACACAAATATACACAGAATCCTTTGAAATATTTCATTGTACGGATAAACTAGAAAAATAATCCCTCACACCCCTCAGACTTTGCAAATAATAAAAAGTAATTAGTTATTAACATTGTTATGTGAACAGTGCAGAAATAAAGAATAACCCCAATTATCAATATTACTTTTAAATCACCAAAATAATTTATATGGTTGTAAATTAAGAATACTCTTACAGACAAATAAATTATAGATAAATAAAATAAAAAATACTGTCACTGTACAAAGTAACATGTCAACCTAAAAAAAAAAACAATAGACAGGTTTCTGTGCAACGTCATCACAGAGATGAGCGCACAAGGGGGCAAAAAGCATAGAAACAGAGATGACACGGACCTGTTGTGCTGTAAACTGCACTAACCGCTAAAAAGATGGATTTAACATTTAAAAAGGGAAATGCATTATATATCGTCTGCGATAATATTGTAATTGTTGTTTTAACGATATGCGATCTGACATTATCGAGTCTATCCCTCACAAACACCCAGAGAATGCATGCACTCACTACGTAATTAACCATTTTTGGTTCCCACGTTCTGTGCTTACTGGGTAGTCTTGTAGATTGTCTTGTCTTGTAGACAAGTGCGGGTGCACATTTAGAGTGCATAGTAATTTAGTCTATACTTATATCATTAAATATAGTTAATAAATATCACACGAAGAGTGCAGTTTTTCTCCAGGTATCAGCATTATAAACAAATGTGATATTGATTTTATAGTTTAATATTAAGTGACTCACATTTTAGAAACCATATAGCCTGTTTTTGCTCTATTTTGCCAACGTAAATAGTTCAAAACAAAGCCACAGTACTGTAATTGCATCTCTGAGCAACACACAGAGGTGTTTCCTTACTGAATGAATCAGCTTTTTTGAATGAATCAGTTGAATCAATGATTCAATGACTAAGATAGATTAAAGGGTTAGTTCACCCAAAAAAGAAAAAAAGAAAAAAAGAAAGTGCATCTATATCCATCATAACTGCTCCACACGGCTCCGGGGGGGTTAAAGGATTAGTTCACCTCAAAATAAAAATTTCCTGATAATTTGTAAACATTGGGGCGGCGGTACTTGGATGGCATTGAAAATATCCATATTTAAAACTTCATAAAGTAAAATTTCTAAATTCCGGCGGACCGTCTTCTGTATTCAGACATTGCACACCAGTTTACGCCCGTCAGACGTAGCGTAAGCATTTTGAACTGCGAGAGGCGTTACACTTTTTCTGTAAGTTGAATACAGAAGACGGTCCTCTGGAAAATTACTTTATAAAGTTTTAAAGGATATTCAGGACATTTTTTAATATAACTCTGATTGTGTTCTATCTGAAAGAAGAATGTCATATGCACCTAGGATGGCTTGAGGGTGAGTAGATCATGGGCTAATTTTCATTTTTGGGTGAACTAACCCTCAAATGCTTTGTTCCTGATCCTGAATGAATCAGCCGTTTGAATTAATCGGTTGAATCTCAATGACTCACTCATTTACAGTGACTTGCTGCTTAATTTCAAATTTAAAGTGCCTTTTCATGTTTTAAATCATTTCAAATATCAATATTCAACATTTTATGTTTAAAACAGCAAAACAAAACCTTTGTTTTGCATTTGTTAACTGTAGGTTATTTATTTGACCTCTGAGCTCATTAAACAGTCTATGTAAATGCCACTTCAAATGCAAATGCAGTTTTCCTGTCCTTTGCAAAGATGAATTTTGTTAACGGCCCTATTGTGCTTTTATTGTAATTAAATTTGATTACATTTATGAAACTGACACAAACGATTATGCATGCATATAGATTTAAAAAATACATTTAAAAAGGTAAAAATAAGGTAAAAATCAATTGAAAATGAATTGGAAAAAAAATATTTCTGTCACTGCTGTGAACTGACCACCACACAGAATATGAAGAATATCAAAACCTTTAGAAGTGAGCTGTCCACGGCTGTCCTAAACCTGCCAAGGGACCAACACAAAGACACACTCTGCAAAATATTGACTAATTATCATTATTGATAAAACTCTAAAAGACTTGAGGCTGTAATTGAACTAATATTTTGCAAAAACTGAAGAGATTGTCAAACTGTCAAAAGATTTGTGAGTGATTTAGAGCCCAGAAGAACCCAGTCAGATAAAAGCTTATAAAGGGAAATGTCTGTCAAACTTCAGCGATATTAGTCTCTGGCTCTCTCTCTTCTGATATTTTAAATTGGTTTGTATAAATGCAAATAGTTCATCTGTTGGCCTTTAGTTAAGCCATGCCTTGTACAGGATGTGTCTCTCTCTCACACACACACACACACACACACACACACACACACACACACACACACACACACACACACACACACACACACACACCACACACACACACACACACACACACACACACACACACACACACACACACACACACACACACACAAAGCACAGCAACAGCATTTTTTCAAGAAACTCTTGTGCCAGTTGATTCAGTTGAGTTTAGTTTACTTTGCAGCATATTATGACCAAGCACACACAGACAAAAAAGTATATTACTGACATGTTAAGTGGCCAATGGTTGATGCTGCAATAGATTGATGACCGTAGAAGAAAATACCTTGGTTTCCCCTTCTCTTGTTTTCTTCTCTTATTTGATTCTGAATTGTAATCAAATTAGTTCAAAATAAAACACATCACAGAGCATTCATTTTACCACCTAA
>JARQWZ010006141.1:0-59622 GCA_033150135.1 Gobio occitaniae | reverse complement strand
AATACACATATGACCCGCTAAGGGCTGCATATGGAAGATCTCTAGGGTACCAGCCGAAGGTGGATTTTTAACCCTAGGGGTGGCAGGGACTTGCCAAGGGAAAGACACCTGCTCACTGAGGAGGCTTACGGTGGGAATACTCGTGTGGGGGTCGCCGGAGGGGAACCATGCACACGGAGCACCTGGCCGGACATGAGGGTCTGGGCTCGAAAGGGCAGACTGAACTGATGTCGGCGTAAGCAGTGCTGGAGGAGCTCAGGGCTCTCGGGGAGCTCACCTGAGGAAAATATCGCACGTATCCAGTCCTGGGAGTGGAATGGCGAGCAAGCGAAGACACCTGAGCCTGGTCCATTACCGGCCCCTCGGGGGGGCGAGTACAAAGTCGGACACTGGCTCCACTCGGAGATTGTAGAATCTGGCGAATGTGTTGGGTGTCGCCCAGCCTGCAGCTCTGCAGATGTCTGTTAGCGAGGCGCCATGCGCTAGAGCCCAAGAGGAGGCCACACTCCGGGTGGAGTGTGCCCTCACACCAAGGGGACATGGTCGGCCTTGCTGCTGGTAAGCCAAAACAATGGTGTCCCACCACCCAGTGAGACAACCTCTGCTTTGAGAGAGCACTTCCCTTCCGCTCTCCACCATAACAGACAAAGAGCTGGTCTGAGGTCCTGAAACACTGCGTCATGTCTACGTAGGCGCGGAGAGCGCGTACTGGACAGAGCAATGCCAAGGCTGGGTCTGCCTCCTCCAAAGGCAGCGCTTGCAGGTTCACCACCTGATCTCGGAACGGAGTGGTAGGAACCTTGGGCACATATCCGGGCCGGGGTCTCAGGATCACGTGAGAGTTAGCCGGCCCGAACTCAAGGCACGCTTCGTCAACCGAAAATGCTTGCAGGTCCCCGACCCTCTTAAGCGAGGCCAATGCGGTCAGCAGAGCCGTCTTCATAGACAAGAACTTAATCTCGGCCGACCGCAAAGGCTCAAAGGGAGGCCTCTGCAGAGCACTTAAGACTACTGAGAGGTCCCAAGAGGGAACGAGAGGAGAGCGAGGAGGATTCAGTCTCCTCGCTCCCCTCAGGAACCTGATGACCAGGTCGTGCTGACTTACCTTTTTGTCTCCCAGGAGATCGTGGTAGGCAGATATTGCGGCCACATATACTTTAAGGGTGGAGGGAGACAGCCTTCGCTCCACCCCCTCCTGGAGAAACGATAGCACGGACCCGATCGGGCATTTCCAGGGGTCTTCTTGGCTTTTTTCTTCGGGAAGAGCACCATGTGATGAAGAGGTTCCACTTCAACGCATAGAGACGTCGTGTAGACTCAGCTCTAGCGGAAGTGATGGTAGCGACCACCGCAGGTGGAAGGCTACTCAAACCTACCGTGTCCCGTCCAGAAGCCACACGTGGAGCTTCCAGAACGCTGGACGCGGGTGCCAAAAGGTGCCCCGTCTCTGAGTAAGGAGGTCCGGTCTCAGAGGAATAGGCCAGGGAGGGGCTGTCGCAAGGAGTAAGAGTTCGGGGAACCAGGTCTGGCCGTGCCAATACGGGGCGACCAACATGACCTGCTCCTTGTCCTCCCTGATCTTGCACAGTACCCGTGCAAGAAGGCTCACTGGGGGAAACGCATATTTGCGTAGCCCTGACGGCCAGCTGTGCGCCAGTGCATCCGTGCCGAGGGTGCCCTCGGTCAGGGAATAAAACAGGGGAGCAATGGGAAGAGTCCTGGGAGGCAAACAGATCTACCTGTGCGTCGCCGAACCGTTCCCATATCAGCTGGACCGTCTGGGGGTGGAGTCTCCACTCTCCGGGGAGAGGCTGAAACCGTGAGAGCTCGTCGGCTGCACAGTTCAGGTCTCCGGGATGTGGACAGCACGAAGGGACCTCAGGCGCTTCTGACTCCACAAAACGAGATGGCGGGCGAGTTGAGACATACGGTGGGAGCGTAGACCGCCCTGGTGGTTGATGTACGCTACTACGGCCGTGTTGTCTGTCCTGACTAGCACATGTTGACCCCTCAGCAACGCTCGGAAGCGGTGCAGGGCGAACCGTACTGCCAGTAACTCGAGGCAATTGACATGCAGAAGGCGCTGGGGTCCTGTCCAGGAGCCCGCGGCTGCTTGTCCATTGCACATGGCACCCCAGCCCGTGGATGATGCATCTGTTGTCACAACAACATGCCTGGAAGCTCGTTCTAAGGACACTCCGGTCCGTAGAAACTTGAGGTTCGACCACGGGGTGAGTGTCTGTAAGCAGGCCCGAGTCACTTGGACCCGGAGCGTGCCAGACCGCCATGCCCATCTCGGGACTCGATCGCGTAGCCAGTGCTGAAGCGGTCTCATATGAAGCAATCCGAGCGGCGTTACCGCGGCTGCAGATGCCATATGCCCCAGGAGCCTCTGAAACCATTTCAGTGGAACCGCACTCTGGCCCTCGACTTGTCGAAGGGCAGTCAGCAGAGACTGCGCGCGCTCGCTCGAAAGCTGCGCGCACATGGCGACCGAGTCGATATCCATACCGAGAAAAGAGATCCTCTGCGCGGGGCAAAGTTTGCTCTTCTCCCAGTTGACCCGAAGGCCCAGACGGGCTAGGTGATGGAGCACCAGATCTCTGTGTCCGCAAACCTGCTCTCGAGAGGGACCCAGTATGAGCCAGTCGTCGAGGTAATTCAGGATGCGGACCCCGTGCTGCCGAAGGGGCGCAAGGGCTGCCTCGGCAAACTTCGTAAAGACGCGAGGGGACAGAGATAGCCCGAATGGTAGAACTGCGTACTGATATGCCCGCCCCTCGAAAGCAAACCGTAGGAACGGTCTGTGTCGAGGCAAAATGGAGACATGGAAGTAGGCGTCCTTCAGGTTGATCGCTGCAAACCAATCGTGTGGACGAACGCATTCGAAAAGGCGTTTCGCTGTCAACATCTTGAACGGAAACCGGTGAAGGTAACGGTTCAAGATGCGCAGGTCCAGGATTGGCCGTAGCCCACCGGTCTTTTTGGGTACAATGAAGTACGGGCTGTAAAACCCGTAATTCATCTCGGCTGGAGGGACAGGTTCGATCGCACCCTTCGCCAGTAGGGTGGCAATCTCCGCTCGCATGACGGGGGCGTTTGCCCCGATCATGGTGGAACGGACTCCCTGGAAGCAGGGAGGAACCCGTGCGAACTGAATCGCATAGCCGCGCCTGACGGTCCGCTCGACCCAGCGGGACAGCCCTGGAAGCTGAAGCCAGACATCCAGAAACTGCACCAGCGGGGTCATACGGTGTACAGACGTACCCGGTGTGGGCTTGCAGCGATGCAGCGTCACCGGCCCGGACATGGGAGGCTGTGGGGCGTCCCGGTGCGGGGGCACGGTTGACAGCTGCGTCCTGACAGAGGAGACCAGGGAAGGACGCACGTTCCACTGGGGTCTGCTCTGCCAGGAGGCTGGCGACAGAGTGGGATGCGAGTGGCGGGGACCCGTGGGTGGCGCCCACCGTCATCACCGGACTCTGCGGGCTCAGGGATGGGAGTGTTAATTCTTTCTTTGACCAACATAGGGTGCTGCTGACCCGGGGGGCCAGCAGCTGAACAAAGGATTCTCCCCCGGCCCCTCCACCGGGGGAAGGAGTGGTCCTGCTACCATCTCCTCGAAAGAATTTCCCATCCCTGAGCCGTCCGTCTCAGGAGCGCCGCTTGGCCTGGCGTTTAGCGGGGCGCGGGGCGGCCTGAGGGGACTTGGACGCCTTCCTACGGCTTCCTCCGCGACCCGGCCCGGGTGAAGGCTGCTGCTTGGACCGGGTGGGAGGGGCGGGAGCCTTAGGAGGGTGTCCTCGGCGTGGAGCAGACTGAGTTGACTGCGCCGGCGGCTGGGTGGAGGCAGCAGCTGGCCGCCGGGGCAGTACGTGCTTAATAGCCTCAGTCTGCTTCTGGGCGATTGAGAACTGTTGGGCGAAGTCCTCAACCGCCCTGCCGAAGAGGCCGGCCTGGGATATGGGGGCATCGAGGAACCGGGTCCGCTCGGTGTCCCGCATATCGGCCAGGTTCAGCCACAGATGACGCTCCTGGACCACATTTGTGGACATCACTTGACCCAGGGAGCGTGCGGTCACCTTCGTCGCCCGGAGAGCGAGGTCGGTGGCGGCACGCAGCTCATTTAAGAGCCCCGGATCAACTCCACCCTCGTGCATGTCCTTGAGGATCCTGGCCTGGTAGACCTGGAGGATCGCCATGGCATGCAGCGAAGCGGCAGCCTGCCCCGCGGCTCTGTGCGATTTCGACACCAAGGTTGATGTGAATCGACAGGCTTTGGAGGGGTGCTTAGGATCAACACGCCAGGTTGAAGCGCTCTGAGGACACAGTTGCATCGCAACAGAACGTTCAACTGGAGGGATCCCAGTGTACCCTTGAGCTGCCGCCCCATCGAGGATGGAGAAGGCGGAGGAAGTCACCGAACGGTCACGGGAAGACAACGGGGACTTCCAGGACCGCGTGAGTTCCTCATGTAGCTCGGGAAAGAAAGGTATTGAGGGCGGTGTTACGTCCAAGGACGTATGTTTATTTGTTACTGCAGTGTGTCATGCATTTGTGTATGTGCTTGGGTACCTTGCTCTCTTTGTCTCTTGTTCTCTCTTTCGTCATTCCAACAGGTACAACGAACAGCTGTACTCAATCTAACGGTGCTTGACGTGATTGGAGAATGAAGGGGAGGAGCTGAGATATAAGTAGAAGCGGATCAATTGAGAAGGGAGAGAGACTTTCTTTTGCCAAGATGAATTCTTCCTCCTGTCTGCCCAGACTTTGTTGTTTGGATTGTTGTCGTCTTGATTCTGATTGAGTGAGCTCAGGATCTTGTTGTGAGTTCTTTAGTGGGAAGAGAACTAAAGGGTTACCTTTGATTTAATTTATGATTTTATGTTAAGTATGTTTGTATATTCTTCTTAACTTATTTGTAATTTGGGGATTGTAGGGGGAGGGTGCCATTTATGTTTGTACTAATCTTTTCTCCTGTTTTTGGGTAGGTAGGGAGTAAGGGAAGTTTGATGTCTTTTATTTCTATTATCTTTTTCTAGGACATTTATGGAGATTCTTGGGTTAGTTATCTTATGTTTTGTTTGTTGTTTTGGCCTGGCCCTCCCCTGAAGTATTATCCCCTGTTCTTGATTATTTGTTATTCTTTGAATTGTATTTTTGTATCCTTTCATGGGATTTTCGTATTATCTTTATATTTTCAAATTAAAAGATGTTAATTTGAACTGGTTGATTCTTTTCTGGGGCAGGAGGTTGAATAATCTTGGCTCTCTCTCTCCAAGCTTTCTTTTTATTTAACTTTATTTTCTCATTGTTACTGACTATCAACCCTAGACGGGTAGTTATGTAACAATTGGGGGCTCGTCCATTCTTTTTGCCCATTTTGTTTGTGTTAAATTGTGGTAATTAACTTGGAGATGTGTCTCTTGTTAGGAAATCTGGTATATGAGGTACTGCTGAACACCATTTCAAGTTGTTGGTAAGTACTCCTTTCTCTAAGAATTTGTTTGGAATTCTTTGAATTTTTGTGGGTGGGGCAGAAGTGTTAACGTTAAGAGTATGGATTTTGACTTGATAGAATTTTCTCTTAATCCGACTATAGAGGTTTATGATCGCTGTAGGAAGAAAGACTTAATTCTGATAGCTGATTTCTACGAAGTCTACGAAGCAGGTAGTTAAAGAGCAGCTCTTTGATGAATTGGTTTCTGCTGGTATTTTGCCTGGTCAATTAGAAGCACCTGGGGAGGAGTTCGAAGCCTTTGCAGAGACTTCTGAAGTTTTCCTCGATGAAGATGTTGCTTCAGAGTCGTATAAACAAACTAAATTGACTGTTAAACTTAAAGAGTTAGATCTATTAATTAAAAAACAAGAATGCCAGGCAGGGTTAATTAAACTGCGCGTTGTTCAAGCAGAAACTGAGCGTGCAGTTAAGATGCGTCAATTGGGTTCGCAAACAGATGAGAGAGTGAGTAAACCTATTCCAGTGCCTCGTACTAAACTTCCTTCGAATGTAACGACACCAGTAAGTCCGTTAACTCCTGCAGAACGCCCTGACTTTGATGCAAGTAGGTATGTTAAACTTGTCCCTCCTTTTAGAGAGGCAGAGGTTGACTCTTACTTCATCGCATTCGAACGTGTTGCGGGGAAATTAAGATGGCCTAAAGATATGTGGGCTTTATTGTTGCAATGCAACTTGTCAGGGAAAGCCCAGGAAGTATGTGCTGCGTTGCCTGTAGATCAATCGCTTGATTATGAGATCGTTAAAGCGGCAGTGTTACGTGCGTATGAATTAGTCCCGGAGGCCTATCGTCAAAAATTCAGGTCTCATTCAAAGTATTCCAAACAAACCTGTGTAGAATTTGCTAGAGAAAAGAGAGTACTTTTTGAAAAGTGGTGTTTGGCAAGTCGAGTTGTTAATTTTGATCAACTCCAGGAGTTATTGTTACTGGAGGAGTTCAAAAATTGTATGCCGGAGGCTGTTGTAATATATTTGAATGAACACAAAGTCAGTTCTCTTCCGGAAGCCGCCGTATTAGCGGACAAATTTGTTTTGACACACCGTACTATGCGGCCCGAGAGAATTCATTCCCCCATTGCTTATGCAGCGAGGGAAGAGCCGTGTGTGTTTCCTCCACCTCTGAGGTCGGGGAAGAGGGAGAAACCAGCTCGTCAGTTTAATTCGAGACGGACAGATGAAAGCAGGGTCTGTTTCTTTTGTTTAGATTCTGGCCATCTGATTGCTGATTGTAAATCCTGGAAGCAGAAAATGGCTGGTAAGACTAAAAATGTGGCTTTTGCTCAGTCTGTCCCTGAATCTGATTCCACATATGGACCATTTATTTTGCATGGTACTGTGTCACTTGCAGACGGTTCAGAAGGCAAACCAGTTTTGATTTTGCGTGATACCGGATCAGCTCAATCCTTTGTGTGTGAGGACGTGTTACCCTTTTCTGATCAGTCTTTTACAGGGAGAAATGTACTTGTGCGAGGCATTGAGATGGGATGTGTTCACGTTCCACTTCATAGTGTTCAACTGCAATCTGATCTTGTTACAGGAGCTGTTGAGCTGGGGGTGCGTCCTAAGTTACCTGTGAACGGGGTTAGTATCATCCTTGGGAATGACCTAGCTGGTGCTAACGTTTTCCCTTGTCCAGTGGTGGCTAACAAACCTGTTGTCCGCGATCAGCCTGATCTTTTTGTTCAGTTCCCTTCTGTATTTCCTGCTTGTGTGGTAACAAGATCACAATCAGCGAAGTTTAGCGATGTAGTTGACATTGCTGATACTTTTTTTGGTTCTGACCTTGAACCTAAAGAGGATTATTTAGCTGTGGAAGCTGAAATAAAATCTAGTTCAGAAGCCTTAACATCTGAAATGCCTTTACATGTAGGTCGAGATCAGTTATCCATAGCTCAGAAGTCTGATCCTACATTACAAAATTGTTGTGAGATGGCTGTGAACGTTAATGACATTTCTGACCTAGATACATCTTACTATTGGGATGGTGTGGTTCTTATGCGTAAATGGAAACCTCCACATTCTGACGCGGCAGACTGGCAGGTGAGATATCAGATTGTTTTACCAACTGGTTACAGATTGCAAGTCTTGGAATTGGCTCACGAACATCCTCTTTCCGGGCATTCGGGAGTCACGAAAACGTTTCAGCGCGTTTCTAAGTACTATTTCTGGCCTGGATTAAAATCTGATGTCTCAGAGTTCTGCCGTTCGTGTGACGTGTGTCAACGTGTAGGGAAGCCGAATCAGAAAATTCCTGTAGCACCTTTGTATCCCATTCCTGTGTTAAGTGAACCTTTTGAGAGATTGGTTATCGACTGTGTGGGTCCGCTTCCCAAATCTAAAGCTGGGTATCAGTATATCCTGACTGTTATGTGTTGCGCAACGCGTTATGCAGAAGCTATTCCGCTGCGCTCGATTAAAGCTCCTCTTGTTGTGAAAGAGTTAGTGAAATTTTGCACTACTTTTGGTCTGCCTCGAGTGATTCAGACTGATCAGGGGTCAAATTTCACTTCGAAAGTATT
The DNA here is from genome assembly GCA_033150135.1 of Gobio occitaniae. Taxonomy (NCBI): domain Eukaryota; kingdom Metazoa; phylum Chordata; class Actinopteri; order Cypriniformes; family Gobionidae; genus Gobio; species Gobio occitaniae. Next base: position 51,585 of record JARQWZ010006141.1, on the reverse strand, counting down.
TGCACAAACGCTTGCTGAGTTGGGAGTAACACATAAAATGTCTAGTGCGTATCATCCCGAATCACAGGGAGCTCTGGAACGGTTCCACCAGACATTGAAGTCTATGATCCGTGCCTTCTGTGTGGAGACGGGAAAAGATTGGGCAGATGGGTTGCCATTGTTAATGTTCGCCACACGTGAGTCCGTTCAGGAATCTTTGGGTTTTAGTCCCGTTGATCTTGTTTTTGGGCACACGGTCCGCGGACCGTTAAAGCTCTTGAGCGAGCAGTTGCTAAAGAAATCCAGTACACCTGTGTCCGTTCTGGAGTATGTAAGCTCCTTTCGTGAACGCTTGCATCAGGCATGTTCTTTCGCTAAAGCTCATTTGACGGACGTGCAATCTAAAATGAAGAAGCGTTATGATCGAAAAAGCGTGTCACGTAATTTTCAGGCTGGAGATGCAGTCCTGGTTTTACTTCCCATCCCTGAATCTGTGTTCCAGGCGAAGTTCTTTGGACCTTATGTGATTGAACAAAAACTCAGTGAAACCGATTATGTTGTGGGTACACCAGATCGAAAGCGTAAGAGTCGGATTTGTCACATTAATATGCTTAAAGCATATCATGAGCGAAATGTGACACACACCCCTTCCTCATCACTGCTTGCTGCTGCTGTGCTTGTAAATTCTGAGCAGGTTCAGGACGATGATGTGGCAGATGACTGTCAGCATTTTGGAGTTCGTCTGAAAAACTCAGTTGTGTTGAGTCAGTTAGACTCTTATTTAACTCATTTGCCAATATGTCAACGAGAGGATGTGGTGAGATTGATAAGAAAATACCCCTCTCTGTTTTCAGATGTTCCTGGTCGCACTACAGTTTTATGTCATGACATTGATGTAGGTAATTCGTTGCCCATAAAACAACATCCGTATCGACTGAACCCAATGAAGAGAGCAGTGATGGAAAAAGAGGTTGAATACTTGATGCAGAACAGTTTGGCTGTCCCTAGTCATAGTCCATGGAGCTCTCTCCATGTCTGTTGGTCAAGAAATCAGACTCTTCAGTCCGTTTTTGTACGGATTACCGTAAAGTGAATAGTGTGACTAAGGCAGATTCTTTCCCGTTACCCCGCATTGAAGATTGTGTTGACCGCATTGGTTCTGCCACCTACGTAACTAAATTGGATCTTCTTAAAGGGTACTGGCAAGTTCCTCTAACAGCCCGAGCCAGTGAAATCTCTGCATTTGTCACTCCTGACAGCTTCCTGCAATACAAGGTAATGGCCTTCGGGATGCGAAACGCTCCCGCGACTTTCCAGCGGCTGATGCAGAAAGTTTTGTCTGGAGTGAAAAATTGCGAGGCCTATCTGGATGATCTAGTAATTTATTCGAACAGTTGGGAGGATCATGTGACTCGTCTGGACTTAGTGTTCAGCCGTTTGGCTGAGGCTTCTTTAACTCTGAATCTTTCAAAGTGCGAATTTGCAAAGGCAGTGATTACATATCTGGGAAAAATGGTGGGTCAGGGGCATGTGAAGCCTGTGATGGCCAAAGTGAGTGCAATTCTTGATTTCACCACTCCTGTAACTAAACGAGAGCTTAGGAGATTTCTGGGAATGGCCGGATACTACCGCGGTTTTTGCTATAACTTCTCAACGGTAGTGTCCCCGCTGACTGACCTTCTTAGCACTTCGAAAAAGTTTGACTGGAATGCAGGGTGTGATCATGCTTTTACTGCAGTGAAAGATTTATTGTGTAATGCGCCAATCCTTTCTGCTCCTGATTTTGCACGATCTTTTCAGCTGAGTGTGGATGCGAGCGCTGTTGGAGCAGGTGGAGTGTTGACGCAAGAGGACGATTCTGGCATCGAGCATCCCGTGTGTTATTTTTCTAAGAAGTTTTCTAAATGTCAGCGCAACTACAGTACTATTGAGAAGGAGGCGCTGGCCTTGGTACTGGCGTTAAGGCACTTTGAAGTGTATCTGGGTGGTCATTGTAGTCCAATTAAAGTGTGTACGGACCACAATCCATTAGTGTTCCTATCCCAGATGTCTAACTCAAACCAGCGTTTGATGCGTTGGTCACTTGTTTTGCAGGAGTATAATCTTGAAATTAAACATCGGAAGGGTTCGGACAACGTAGTTGCCGACGCGCTGTCCCGAGTGCGGGAAGCTGAGGAATAAGGTGACTTGGTGCTTCGTTTTTTTTGCATTCCTATAGGTGCAAAAATTTAGTGATGGGGGTGTTACGTCCAAGGACGTATGTTTATTTGTTACTGCAGTGTGTCATGCATTTGTGTATGTGCTTGGGTACCTTGCTCTCTTTGTCTCTTGTTCTCTCTTTCGTCATTCCAACAGGTACAACGAACAGCTGTACTCAATCTAACGGTGCTTGACGTGATTGGAGAATGAAGGGGAGGAGCTGAGATATAAGTAGAAGCGGATCAATTGAGAAGGGAGAGAGACTTTCTTTTGCCAAGATGAATTCTTCCTCCTGTCTGCCCAGACTTTGTTGTTTGGATTGTTGTCGTCTTGATTCTGATTGAGTGAGCTCAGGATCTTGTTGTGAGTTCTTTAGTGGGAAGAGAACTAAAGGGTTACCTTTGATTTAATTTATGATTTTATGTTAAGTATGTTTGTATATTCTTCTTAACTTATTTGTAATTTGGGGATTGTAGGGGGAGGGTGCCATTTATGTTTGTACTAATCTTTTCTCCTGTTTTTGGGTAGGTAGGGAGTAAGGGAAGTTTGATGTCTTTTATTTCTATTATCTTTTTCTAGGACATTTATGGAGATTCTTGGGTTAGTTATCTTATGTTTTGTTTGTTGTTTTGGCCTGGCCCTCCCCTGAAGTATTATCCCCTGTTCTTGATTATTTGTTATTCTTTGAATTGTATTTTTGTATCCTTTCATGGGTTTTTCGTATTATCTTTATATTTTCAAATTAAAAGATGTTAATTTGAACTGGTTGATTCTTTTCTGGGGCAGGAGGTTGAATAATCTTGGCTCTCTCTCTCCAAGCTTTCTTTTTATTTAACTTTATTTTCTCATTGTTACTGACTATCAACCCTAGACGGGTAGTTATGTAACAGCGGGGACTGACGGTTGTCAGCGCGGGCCCCCAAAAACCAATCATCGAGCCTTGAACGTTCGGGACAGGGTGGAGGGTTCCACTCTATCCCTAAGCTCGCGGCTGCCCGAGACAACATGGCTGTCAGCTCTGGATCTGACTCGGGCAATGCTGGCACACCCGAAGGCGGCAGCACAGCCGAGTCATCATCTCCAGAGGACTCGAGCCCACCTTGTGATGCGGTGATCGACATCGCATCCTCCTCCGGAGCGCCAAACGAGATGCGCGGGGGGGCCGGAGCCGGCCCCGCGATCTGCGTCTGAACACTCGCGGGTTGCAGTGTGCAAGACGGGGGTGTGGCCCGAGGCATGAGCGTCGGGGCTTTGTTCCACACCGTAACCGTCAAGTCACCCTGACCACCAGCCGAAGTACTGGGCCTCTGGGACTCAGTAGATCGGGGTGTGGTAGAGGGGACTCTCACTTCATTACAAAGGTCATGGAGTCTTGACCGCAACACTGCGATGGTCATGTTCCCGCAGTGAGAACATGACGCATCCGCGAACGCTGTCTGAGCATGCTGAAAGCCCAAACATACCAGACAGTGTTCGTGCCCATCAGAAATTTGTTCAGTTGGTCATATATATACTGTATGTCTGATTTAATATCAAAAGGGGTCTATGAAAATATATAGCAAATGGAAACCTTTGTGAACCCTTTGGCAAAAAATATGTTCAGTAGGTCAAATTTGGACTATTATTTGACCTACTGAACATATTTTTGGCCCAAAGGTCAAAAAGTCACTCATTGAGTTTACTTCTGGTTCCAATAAGTAGCTAAAAGGTCTACAAAAGGTTTAAATATTTTTGTTGTTGTTTTTTTTTTCTTTTTCTTTTTTACATATTATGGCTGTACAGAAGTCCATATTTGACCTACTGAACAAATTTTTATCCCAAAGGTCAAAAAGTCACTCATTGACTTTCCTTCTGGTTCCAATTAGTAGCTAAAAGGTCTACAAAAGGTTTTAATTATTATTATTTTTTTTAACATATTATGGCTGTACAGAAGTCCATATTTGACCTTCTGAACATATTTTTGCCCCAAAGGTAAAAAAAGGTCACTCATTGTCTTCCCTTCTGATTCCAAAAAGTAGCTTACAGGTCTAAAAAAGGTTTAAATTTTTTTTTTTTTTTTTTTTTTTTACATATTATGGCTGTACAAGAAGTCCATATTTGATCTACTGAACATGTTTTTGGACTGAGTCCATACACACTAATTCACTATACATACTGATAGACTTCCCTTCTGATTCCAATAAGTAACTTACAGGTCTAAAAAAGGTTTTAAATTTTTTTTTTTTTTTTTTTTTTTTTACATATTATGGCTGTACAAGAAGTCCATATTTGACCTAATGAACACTTTTTTTTTCCAAAGGTCAAAAAGTCACTCATTGACTTCCCATCTGTTTCCAATAAGTAGCTTACAGGTCTAAAAAGGGTTATAATTTTTTTTTTTTTTTGGCTGTAAAAAAGTCCATATTTGACCTACTGAACAAGTTTTTGTCCCAAAGGTCAAAAGGTCACTCATTGACTTTCCTTCTGGTTCCAATTAGTAGCTAAAAGGTCTAAAGGTTTGATTTTTTTTTTTTTTTTTTTTTTTACATATTATGGTTGTACAGAAGTCCATATTTGACCTACTGAACACATTTTTTTTCCAAAGGTCAAAAAGTCACTCATTGACTTTCCTTCTGGTTCCAATAAGTAGCTAAAAGTTCTACAAAAGTTAAATTTTTTTTTTTTTTTTTTTTTTACATATTATGGCTGTACAAGAAGTCCATATTTGACCTACTGAACATGTTTTTGGACTAAGAGTCCATACACACTAATTCACTATACATACTTATAGACTTCCCTTCTGATTCCAATTACCAGCCAAAAGTCCCACAAAAGGTTTAAAAGTTTGTTTTACATGTTATGGATGTACAGAAGTCTTTATTTGACCTTCTGAATATATTCTTGGCCCAAAGGTCTAAAAAATCACACATTGACTTTCCTTCTGATTCCAATTAGTAGCTAAAAGGTCCATAGAAGGTTTTATTTAAATTATTATTTTTTTTTTACATGTTATGGCTGTACAGAAGTCCATATTTGACCTACTGAACATATTTTTGGCCCAAAGGTAAAAAATGGCCACTCATTGTCTTCCCTTCTGATTCCAAAAAGTAGCTTATAGGACTAAAAAAGGTTAGAATTGTTTTATTTTTTTTATTTTTTTTACATATTATGGCTGTACAAGAAGTCCATATTTGACCTACCGAACAAGTTTTTGTCCCAAACGTCATAAAGGTCACTCATTGACTTTCCTTCTGGTTCCAATTAGTAGCTAAAAGGTCTACAAAAGGTTTTAATTTTTTTTTTTTCATATATTATTGCTGTACAGAAGTACATTTTGAACTTCTGAACATATTTTTGGCCCAAAGGTAAAAAAAAGGTCACTTATTGACATCCCTTCTGATTACAATAAGTAGATAAAAGGTCAACAAAAGGTTTCAATTCTTTTTTCTTTTTTTTCAAACATATGACTTTACAAGAAGTCCATATTTGACCTACTGAACATGTTTTTGGACTAAGAGTCCATACACACTAATTCACTATACATACTTATAGACTTCCCTTCTGATTCCAATAAGTAGCTTACAGGTCTAAAAAAGGTTTTAAATTTGTTTTTTTTTTGTTTTTTTTTACATATTATGGCTGTACAGAAGTCCATATTTGACCTACTGAACAAATTTTTGTCCTAAAGGTCAAAAAGTCACTCATTGACTTTCCTTCCGGTTCCAATTAGTAGCTAAAAGGTCTACAAAAGGTTTAAATTTTTTTTTTTTTTAACATATTATGGTTGTACAGAAGTCCATATTTGACCTCCTGAAAACATTTTTTTTCCAAAGGTCAAAAAGTCACTCATTGACTTTCCTTCTGGTTCCAATAAGTAGCTAAAAGGTCTACAAAAGTTAATTTTTTTTTTTTTTTTTTTTTTTTTTTTTTACATATTATGGTTGTACAAGAAGTCCATATTTGACCTACTGAACATGTTTTTGGACTAAGAGTCCATACACACTAATTCACTATACATACTTATAGACTTCCCTTCTGATTCCAATTACCAGCCAAAAGTCCCACAAAAGGTTTAAAAGTTTGTTTTACATGTTATGGATGTATAGAAGTCTATATTTGACCTTCTGAATATATTCTTGGCCCAAAGGTCTAAAAAGTCACACATTGACTTCCCTTCTGATTCCAATTAGTAGCTAAAAGGTCCATAGAAGGTTTTATTTAAAATTTTTTTTTTTTTTTTACATGTTATTGCTGTACAGAAGTCCATATTTGACCTACTGAATAAATGTTTGTCCCAAAGGTCAAAAAGTCACTCATTGTCTTCCCTTCTGATTCCAAAAAGTAGCTTACAGGACTAAAAAAGTTTTAAATTTTGTTTATTTTTTTTAATTTTTTTACATGTTATGGCTGTACAGAAGTCCATATTTGACCTACTGAATAAATTTTTGTCCCAAAGGTCAAAAAGTCACTCATTGACTTTCCTTCTGGTACCAATAAGTAGCTAAAAGGTCTACAAAAGGTTAAAAAAAATTTATACATATTATGGCTCTACAGAAGTCCATATTTGACCTACTGAACATATTTTTGGCCCAAAGGTAAAAAAAAGTCACTCATTGTCTTCCCTTCTTATTCCAAAAAGTAGCTTACAGGACTAAAAAAGGTTTAAATTTTGTTTATTTATTATTATTTTTTTTTTTACATATTATGGTTGTACAGAAGTCCATATTTGACCTACTGAACACATTTTTTTTCCAAAGGTCAAAAGGTCACTCATTGACTTTCCTTCTGGTTCCAATAAGTAGCTAAAAGTTCTACAAAAGTTAAAAATTTTTTTTTTTTTTTTTTTTTTTTTTTTACATATTATGGCTGTACAAGAAGTCCATATTTGACCTACTGAACATGTTTTTGGACTAAGAGTCCATACACACTAATTCACTATACATACTTATAGACTTCCCTTCTGATTCCAATTACCAGCCAAAAGTCCCACAAAAGGTTTAAAAGTTTGTTTTACATGTTATGGATGTACAGAAGTCTTTATTTGACCTTCTGAATATATTCTTGGCCCAAAGGTCTAAAAAGTCACACATTGACTTTCCTTCTGATTCCAATTAGTAGCTAAAAGGTCCATAGAAGGTTTTATTTAAATTATTATTTTTTTTTTTACATGTTATGGCTGTACAGAAGTCCATATTTGACCTACTGAACATATTTTTGGCCCAAAGGTAAAAAATGGCCACTCATTGTCTTCCCTTCTGATTCCAAAAAGTAGCTTATAGGACTAAAAAAGGTTAGAATTGTTTTATTTTTTTTATTTTTTTACATATTATGGCTGTACAAGAAGTCCATATTTGACCTACCGAACAAGTTTTTGTCCCAAACGTCATAAAGGTCACTCATTGACTTTCCTTCTGGTTCCAATTAGTAGCTAAAAGGTCTACAAAAGGTTTTAATTTTTTTTTTTTTTCATATATTATTGCTGTACAGAAGTACATTTTGAACTTCTGAACATATTTTTGGCCCAAAGGTAAAAAAAAGGTCACTTATTGACATCCCTTCTGATTACAATAAGTAGATAAAAGGTCAACAAAAGGTTTCAATTCTTTTTTCTTTTTTTTCAAACATATGACTTTACAAGAAGTCCATATTTGACCTACTGAACATGTTTTTGGACTAAGAGTCCATACACACTAATTCACTATACATACTTATAGACTTCCCTTCTGATTCCAATAAGTAGCTTACAGGTCTAAAAAAGGTTTTAAATTAGTTTTTTTTTTTTTTTTTTTTTACATATTATGGCTGTACAGAAGTCCATATTTGACCTACTAAACAAATTTTTGTCCTAAAGGTCAAAAAGTCACTCATTGACTTTCCTTCCGGTTCCAATTAGTAGCTAAAAGGTCTACAAAAGGTTTAAATTTTTTTTTTTTTTTAACATATTATGGTTGTACAGAAGTCCATATTTGACCTCCTGAAAACATTTTTTTTCCAAAGGTCAAAAAGTCACTCATTGACTTTCCTTCTGGTTCCAATAAGTAGCTAAAAGGTCTACAAAAGTTAATTTTTTTTTTTTTTACATATTATGGTTGTACAAGAAGTCCATATTTGACCTACTGAACATGTTTTTGGACTAAGAGTCCATACACACTAATTCACTATACATACTTATAGACTTCCCTTCTGATTCCAATTACCAGCCAAAAGTCCCACAAAAGGTTTAAAAGTTTGTTTTACATGTTATGGATGTATAGAAGTCTATATTTGACCTTCTGAATATATTCTTGGCCCAAAGGTCTAAAAAGTCACACATTGACTTCCCTTCTGATTCCAATTAGTAGCTAAAAGGTCCATAGAAGGTTTTATTTAAAAATTTTTTTTTTTTTTTACATGTTATTGCTGTACAGAAGTCCATATTTGACCTACTGAATAAATTTTTGTCCCAAAGGTCAAAAAGTCACTCATTGACTTTCCTTCTGGTACCAATAAGTAGCTAAAAGGTCTACAAAAGGTTAAAAAAAATGTATACATATTATGGCTCTACAGAAGTCCATATTTGACCTACTGAACATATTTTTGGCCCAAAGGTAAAAAAAAGTCACTCATTGTCTTCCCTTCTTATTCCAAAAAGTAGCTTACAGGACTAAAAAAGGTTTAAATTTTGTTTATTTATTATTATTTATTTTTTTTACATATTATGGCTGTACAAGAAGTCCATATTTGACCTACTGAACAAGTTTTTGTCCCAAAGGTCAAAAGGTCACTCATTGACTTTCCTTCTGGTTCCAATTAGTAGCTAAAAGGTCAACGAAAGGTTAGATTTTTTTTTTTTTTTTTTTTTTTTTTTTTAATACATATTATGGCTGTACAAGAAGTTCATATTTGACCTACTGAACAAGTTTTTGTCCCAAAAGTCAAAAAGGTCACTCATTGACTTTCCTTCTGGTTCCAATTAGTAGCTAAAAGGTCTACAAAAGGTTTTTATTTATTTTTTATTTTTTTTTTTACATATTATGGCTGTACAGAAGTACATTTTGAACTTCTGAACATATTTTTGGCCCAAAAGTAAAAAAAAGGTCACTTATTGACATCCCTTCTGATTACAATAAGTAGATAAAAGGTCAACAAAAGGTTTCAATTCTTTTTTCTTTTTTTTCAAACATATTATGACTTTACAAGAAGTCCATATTTGACCTACTGAACAAGTTTTTGTCCCAAAGGTCAAAAGGTCACTCATTGACTTTCCTTCTGGTTCCAATTAGTAGCTAAAAGGTCTACGAAAGGTTAGAATTTTTTTTTTTTTTTTTTTTTTTACATATTATGGCTGTACAGAAGTACATTTTGAACTTCTGAACATATTAAACATATTATTGGCCCAAAGGTAAAAAAGGTCACTTATTGACATCCCTTCTGATTCCAATAAGTAGATAAAAGTTCAACAAAAGGTTTAAATTCTTTTTTCTTTTTTTTCAAACATATTATGACTTTACAAGAAGTCCATATTTGACCTACTGAACACGTTTTTGTCCCAAAGGTCAAAAAGTCACTCATTGACTTTCCTTCTGGTTCAAATTAGTAGCTAAAAGGTCTACAAAAGGTTTGAATAATTTTTTTTTTTTTTTTTTACATATTATGGCTGTACAGAAGACCATATTTGACCTACTGAACAAATTTTTGTCCCAAAGGTCAAAAAGTCACTCATTGACTTTCCTTCTGGTTCCAATTAGCAATTAGTAGCTAAAAGGTCTGCAAAAGGTTTTAATATTTTTTTTTTTATTTTTTTTTATTTTTTTTACATATTATGGCTGTACAGAAGTCCATATTTGACCTACTGAACAAATGTTTGGCCCAAAGGTCAAAAAGTCACCCATTGAATTTCCTTCTGGTTCCAATAAGTAGCTTACAGGTCTACAAAAGGTTAGAATTTTTTTTTTTTTTTACATATTATGGCTGTACAAGAAGTCCATATTTGACCTACTGAACAATTTTTTTTTTCAAAGGTCAAAAAGTCACTCATTGACTTTCCTTCTGGTTCCAATAAGTAGCTAAAAGGTTTACAAAAGGTTACAATTTTTTTTTTTTTTTTTTTTTACATATTATGGCTGTACAAGAAGTCCATATTTGACCTACTGAACATTTTTTTGGACTAAGAGTCCATACACACTAATTCACTATACATACTCATTGACTTCAATTCTGATTCCAATTAGTAGTTAAAAGGTCCACATTTTTTTGTTATACATGTTTTGGCTGTACAGAAGTCCATATTTGACATATTTTTGTCCCAAAGGTCAAAAAGTCACTCATTGACTTCTCTTCTCGTTCCAATTAGTAGCTAAAAGGTCTAAAAAAGGTTCAATTTTTTTGTTTACATGCTATGGCTTTACTGAAGACCATATTTGACCTACTGAACATATTTTTGGCCCAAAGGTAAAAAAAGGTCACTCATTGTCTTCCCTTCTGATTCCAAAAAGTAGCTTACAGGTCTACAAAAGTTTTTTTTTTTTTTTTACATATTATGGCTGTACAGAAGTCCACATTTTACCTACTAAACATATTTTCTTTCTTCCCAACGTTCCTTAAACACTAACTTACTATACACACTCGTTGACTTTCCTTCTGATTCCAATTGCAAGCCAAAAGCCCCCCCCCCAATTCATATTTGACCTACTGAACATATTTTTGGCCTAAGAGACCTCAAACACTAACTTAATATATATACTCATTGACTTCCCTTCTATTCCCATTACTAGCCAAAAGTTCCAAAAAAATATTTTAAAGTTTTTATTTATATCTTTTTTTTAACATGTTAGTGTTGGACAAGAAATCCATATTGGACCTACTGAACAAATTTTTGGGCCAAGATTCCATAAATACTAAATTAAATACTCATTCAATTCTCTTCTAAATCCAATTACTAGCCTAAAGTTCTACAAAAGGGTTTTTAAAGTGTTGTTTTTATTTGTACATGTTATGGCTGTACAGAAGTCCATATTTGACCTTCTGAATATGTTTTTGGCCAAGGGGTCCACACAATATTTTCAACTATGTATTTTCAAAGACTCCTTATGTTAAATCAGCCATACCGTAGTCCATCTACTGACCTACTGAACATATTTCTGTCTGAATATTCATCAGTCCATAAGTTGTCCATAGTCCATATGTCCATTTTTGACCCTTTGTCCACAAAAGGGAATCAGAAGGGAAGTCAATGAGTAAGTTCATGATCGAGGCCAGAAATTTGTTCAGTTGGTCATATATATACTGTATGTCTGATTTAATATCAAAAGGGGTCTATGAAAATATATAGCAAATGGAAACCTTTGTGAACCCTTTGGCAAAAAATATGTTCAGTAGGTCAAATTTGGACTATTATTTGACCTACTGAACATATTTTTGGCCCAAAGGTCAAAAAGTCACTCATTGAGTTTACTTCTGGTTCCAATAAGTAGCTAAAAGGTCTACAAAAGGTTTAAATATTTTTGTTGTTGTTTTTTTTTCTTTTTCTTTTTTACATATTATGGCTGTACAGAAGTCCATATTTGACCTACTGAACAAATTTTTATCCCAAAGGTCAAAAAGTCACTCATTGACTTTCCTTCTGGTTCCAATTAGTAGCTAAAAGGTCTACAAAAGGTTTTAATTATTATTATTTTTTTTAACATATTATGGCTGTACAGAAGTCCATTTTTGACCTTCTGAACATATTTTTGCCCCAAAGGTAAAAAAAGGTCACTCATTGTCTTCCCTTCTGATTCCAAAAAGTAGCTTACAGGTCTAAAAAAGGTTTAAATTTTTTTTTTTTTTTTTTTTTTTTTTTTTTTTTTTTTACATATTATGGCTGTAAAAGTCCATATTTGACCTACTGAACAAATTTTTGTCACAAAGGTCAAAAAGTCACTGACTCATTGACTTCCCTTCTGATTCCAATGAGTAGCTTACAGGTCTAAAAAAGGTTAGAATTTTTTTTTTTTTTTTTTTTTTACATATTATGGCTGTACAAGAAGTCCATATTTGACCTACTGAACATGTTTTTGGACTAAGAGTCCATACACACTAATTCACTATACATACTCATTGACTTCTATTTTGATTCCAATTAGTAGTTAAAAGGTCCACATTTTTTTGTTATACATGTTTTGGCTGTACAGAAGTCCATATTTGACCTACTGAACATATTTTTGTCCCAAAGGTCAAAAAGTCACTCATTGACTTCCAATCTGTTTCCAATAAGTAGCTTACAGGTCTAAAAAAGGTTATAATTTTTTTGTTTTGGCTGTACAATGTCCATATTTGACCTACTGAACAAGTTTTTTCCCAAAGGTCAAAAGGTCACTCATTGACTTTCCTTCTGGTTCCAATTAGTAACTAAAAGGTCTACAAAAGGTTAGAATTTTTATTTTTATTTTTTATTTTTTATTACATATTACGGCTGTACAGAAGTCCATATTTGACCTACTGAACACGTGTTTGTCCCAAAGGTCAAAAAGTCACTCATTGACTTTCCTTCTGGTTCCAATTAGTAGCTAAAAGGTCTACAAAAGGTTTGAATAATTTTTTTTTTTTTTTTTACATATTATGGCTGTACAGAAGACCATATTTGACCTACTGAACAATTTTTGTCCCAAAGGTCAAAAAGTCAATCATTGATTTTCCTTCTGGTTCCAATTAGTAGCTAAAAGGTCTACAAAAGGTTTAAATTTTTTTTTTATTTTTTTTTACATTTTATGGCTGTACAGAAGTCCATATTTGACCTTCTGAACATATTTTTGGCCCAAAGGTAAAAAAAGGTCACTCATTGTCTTCCTTTCTGATTCCAAAAAGTAGCATACAGGTCTACAAAAGGTTTTTTTTTTTTTTTTTTTTTTTTTTACATATTATGGCTGTACAGAAGTCCATATTTGACCTACTGAACAAATTTTTGTCCCAAAGGTCAAAAAGTCACTCATTGACTTTCCTTCTGGTTCCAATTAGTAGCTAAAAGGTCTACAAAAGGTTTTAATTATTTTTTTTATTTTTTTTTTACATATTATGGCTGTACAGAAGTACATTTTGAACTTCTGAACATATTTTTGGCCCAAAGGTAAAAAAAGGTCACTCATTGTCTTCCCCTCTGATTCCAAAAAGTAGCTTACAGGTCTACAAAAGTTTTTTTTTTTTTTTTTTTTTTTTACATATTATGGCTGTACAGAAGTCCATATTTGACCTACTGAACAAATTTTTGGCCCAAAGTTCAAAAAGTCACTCATTGACTTTCCTTCTGGTTCCAATAAGTAGCTAAAAGGTCTAAAAAAGGTTTTAATTTTTTTTCTACAAAAGGTTACATTTCTTTTTTTTTTTTTTTTTTTTACATATTATGGCTGTACAAGAAGTCCATATTTGATCTACTGAACATGTTTTTGGACTGAGTCCATACACACTAATTCACTATACATACTTATAGACTTCCCTTCTGATTCCAATAAGTAACTTACAGGTCTAAAAAAGGTTTTAAATTTTTTTTTTTTTTTTTTTTTTTTACATATTATGGCTGTACAAGAAGTCCATATTTGACCTACTGAACACTTTTTTTTTCCAAAGGTCAAAAAGTCACTCATTGACTTCCCATCTGTTTCCAATAAGTAGCTTACAGGTCTAAAAAGGGTTATAATTTTTTTTTTTTTTTGGCTGTAAAAAAGTCCATATTTGACCTACTGAACAAGTTTTTGTCCCAAAGGTCAAAAGGTCACTCATTGACTTTCCTTCTGGTTCCAATTAGTAGCTAAAAGGTCTAAAGGTTTGAATTTTTTTTATTTATTTTTTTACATATTATGGTTGTACAGAAGTCCATATTTGACCTACTGAACACATTTTTTTTCCAAAGGTCAAAAAGTCACTCATTGACTTTCCTTCTGGTTCCAATAAGTAGCTAAAAGTTCTACAAAAGTTAAATTTTTTTTTTTTTTTTTTATTTTTTTTTTTACATATTATGGCTGTACAAGAAGTCCATATTTGACCTACTGAACATGTTTTTGGACTAAGAGTCCATACACACTAATTCACTATACATACTTATAGACTTCCCTTCTGATTCCAATTACCAGCCAAAAGTCCCACAAAAGGTTTAAAAGTTTGTTTTGCATGTTATGGATGTACAGAAGTCTTTATTTGACCTTCTGAATATATTCTTGGCCCAAAGGTCTAAAAAGTCACACATTGACTTTCCTTCTGATTCCAATTAGTAGCTAAAAGGTCCATAGAAGGTTTTATTTAAATTATTTTTTTTTTTACATGTTATGGCTGTACAGAAGTCCATATTTGACCTACTGAACATATTTTTGGCCCAAAGGTAAAAAATGGCCACTCATTGTCTTCCCTTCTAATTCCAAAAAGTAGCTTACAGGACTAAAAAAGGTTAGATTTGTTTTATTTTTTTTATTTTTTTTACATATTATGGCTGTACAAGAAGTCCATATTTGACCTACCGAACAAGTTTTTGTCCCAAAGGTCATAAAGGTCACTCATTGACTTTCCTTCTGGTTCCAATTAGTAGCTAAAAGGTCTACAAAAGGTTTTAATTTTTTTTTTTTCATATATTATTGCTGTACAGAAGTACATTTTGAACTTCTGAACATATTTTTGGCCCAAAGGTAAAAAAAAGGTCACTTATTGACATCCCTTCTGATTACAATAAGTAGATAAAAGGTCAACAAAAGGTTTCAATTCTTTTTTCTTTTTTTTTCAAACATATGACTTTACAAGAAGTCCATATTTGACCTACTGAACATGTTTTTGGACTAAGAGTCCATACACACTAATTCACTATACATACTTATAGACTTCCCTTCTGATTCCAATTACCAGCCAAAAGTCCCACAAAAGGTTTAAAAGTTTGTTTTACATGTTATGGATGTATAGAAGTCTATATTTGACCTTCTGAATATATTCTTGGCCCAAAGGTCTAAAAAGTCACACATTGACTTCCCTTCTGATTCCAATTAGTAGCTAAAAGGTCCATAGAAGGTTTTATTTAAAAATTTTTTTTTTTTTTTTTTACATGTTATTGCTGTACAGAAGTCCATATTTGACCTACTGAATAAATGTTTGTCCCAAAGGTCAAAAAGTCACTCATTGTCTTCCCTTCTGATTCCAAAAAGTAGCTTACAGGACTAAAAAAGTTTTAAATTTTGTTTATTTTTTTTTATTTTTTTTACATATTATGGCTGTACAAGAAGTCCATATTTGAACTACTGAACAAGTTTTTGTCCCAAAGGTCAAAAGGTCACTCATTGACTTTCCTTCTGGTTCCAATTAGTAGCTAAAAGGTCTACAAAAGGTTTGAATAATTTATTTATTATTATTATTATTTTTTTTACATATTATGGCTGTACAGAAGACCATATTTGACCTACTAAACAAATGTTTGTCCCAAAGGTCAAAAAATTACTCATTGACTTTCCTTCTGGTTCCAATTAGCAATTAGTAGCTAAAAGATCTGCAAATGGTTGTAATTTTTTTTTTTTTTTTTATTATTATGGCTGTACAGAAGTCCATATTTGACCTACTGAACAATTTTTGTCCCAAAGGTCAAAAAGTCAATCATTGATTTTCCTTCTTGTTCCAATTAGTAGCTAAAAGGTCTACAAAAGGTTTGAATTTTTTTTTTTTTTTTTACATATTATGGCTGTACAAGAAGTCCATATTTGACCTACTGAACATGTTTTTGGACTAAGAGTCCATACACACTAATTCACTATATATACTTATAGACTTCCCTTCTGATTCTAATTACCAGCCAAAAGTCCCAAAAAAGGTTTAAATGTTTGTTTTACATGTTATGGATGTACAGAAGTCTATATTTGACCTTCTGAATATATTCTTGGCCCAAAGGTCTAAAAAGTCACACATTGACTTCCCTTCTGATTCTAATTAGTAGCTAAAAGGTCCATAGAAGGTTTTATTTAAATTATTATTTTTTTTTTTACATGTTATGGCTGTACAGAAGTCCATATTTGACCTACTGAACATATTTTTGGCCCAAAGGTAAAAAATGGCCACTCATTGTCTTCCCTTCTGATTCCAAAAAGTAGCTTACAGGACTAAAAAAGGTTAGAATTGTTTTATTTTTTTTATTTTTTTTTACATATTATGGCTGTACAAGAAGTCCATATTTGACCTACCGAACAAGTTTTTGTCCCAAAGGTCATAAAGGTCACTCATTGACTTGTCTTCTGGTTCCAATTAGTAGCTAAAAGGTCTACAAAAGGTTTTAATTTTTTTTTTTTTTCATATATTATTGCTGTACAGAAGTACATTTTGAACTTCTGAACATATTTTTGGCCCAAAGGTAAAAAAGGTCACTTATTGACATCCCTTCTGATTCCAATAAGTAGATAAAAGTTCAACAAAAGGTTTAAATTCTTTTTTCTTTTTTTTTAAACATATTATGACTTTACAAGAAGTCCATATTTGACCTACTGAACACGTTTTTGTCCCAAAGGTCAAAAAGTCACTCATTGACTTTCCTTCTGGTTCAAATTAGTAGCTAAAAGGTCTACAAAAGGTTTGAATAATTTTTTTTTTTTTACATATTATGGCTGTACAGAAGACCATATTTGACCTACTGAACAAATTTTTGTCCCAAAGGTCAAAAAGTCACTCATTGACTTTCCTTCTGGTTCCAATTAGCAATTAGTAGCTAAAAGGTCTGCAAAAGGTTTTAATATATATACATATATATATATATATTTTTTTTTTTTTACATATTATGGCTGTACAGAAGTCCATATTTGACCTACTGAACAATTTTTGTCCCAAAGGTCAAAAAGTCAATCATTGATTTTCCTTCTGGTTCCAATTAGTAGCTAAAAGGTCTACAAAATTTTTAATTTTTTTTTTTTTTTTTACATTTTATGGCTGTACAGAAGTCCATATTTGACCTTCTGAACATATTTTTGGCCCAAAGGTAAAAAAAGGTCACTCATTGTCTTCCCTTCTGATTCCAAAAAGTAGCATACAGGTCTAAAAAAGGTTTTAATTTTTTTTTTTTTTTTTTTTTTTTACATATTATGGCTGTACAAGAAGTCCATATTTGACCTACTGAACAAATTTTTGGCCCAAAGTTCAAAAAGTCACTCATTGACTTTCCTTCTGGTTCCAATAAGTAGCTAAAAGGTCTAAAAAAGTTTTAATTTTTTTTTTTTTTACATATTATAGCTGTACAAGAAGTCCATATTTGACCTACTGAACAAATTTTTTTTCCAAAGGTCAAAAAGTCACTCATTGACTTTCCTTCTGGTTCCAATAAGTAGCTAAAAGGTGTACAAAAGGTTAAATTTTTTTTTTTTTTTTTTACATATTATGGCTGTACAAGAAGTCCATATTTGACCAACTGAACATGTTTTTGGACTAAGAGTCCATACACACTAATTCACTATACATACTTATAGACTTCCCTTCTGATTCCAATAAGTAGCTTACAGGTCTAAAAAAGGTTTTAAATATTTTTTTTTTTTTTTTTTTTTTTTACATATTATGGCTCTACAAGAAGTCCATATTTGACCTACTGAACATTTTTTTTTCCAAAGGTCAAAAAGTCACTTTCCTTCTGGTACCAATAAGTAGCTAAAAGGTCTACAAAAGGTTAAATTGTTTTTTTTTTCTTTTTTCTTTTTTTACATATTATGGCTGTACAAGAAGTCCATATTTGACCTACTGAACAAGTTTTTGTCCCAAAGGTCAAAAAGTCACTCACTCATTGACTTCCCTTCTGATTCCAATAAGTAGCTTACAGGTCTAAAAAAGGTTTGAATTTTTTTTTTTGTCTTTTTACATATTATGGCTGTACAAAGTCCATATTTGACCTACTGAACATATTTTTGTCCCAAAGTTCAAAAAGTCACTCATTGACTTCCCATCTGTTTCCAATAAGTAGCCTACAGGTCTAAAAAGGGTTATAATTTTTTTTTTTTTGGCTGTACAAGAAGTCCATATTTGACCTACTGAACACTTTTTTTTT
Source organism: Gobio occitaniae (assembly GCA_033150135.1). Taxonomy (NCBI): domain Eukaryota; kingdom Metazoa; phylum Chordata; class Actinopteri; order Cypriniformes; family Gobionidae; genus Gobio; species Gobio occitaniae. Next base: position 33,431 of record JARQWZ010006141.1, on the reverse strand, counting down.
CCAAAGGTCAAAAAGTCACTCATTGACTTTCCTTCTGGTTCCAATAAGTAGCTTACAGGTCTAAAAAAGGTTTAAATTTTTCTTTTTTTTTGGCTGTAAAAAAGTCCATATTTGACCGACTGAACAAATTTTTGTCCCAAAGGTCAAAAGGTCACTCATTGACTTTCCTTCTGGTTCCAATTAGTAGCTAAAAGGTCTACAAAAGGTTTGAATTTTTTTTTTTTTTACATATTATGGCTGTACAAGAAGTCCATATTTGACCTACTGAACATGTTTTTGGACTAAGAGTCCATACACACTAATTCACTATACATACTTATAGACTTCCCTTCTGATTCCAATTACCAGCCAAAAGTCCCACAAAAGGTTTAAAAGTTTGTTTTACATGTTATGAATGTACAGAAGTCTATATTTGACCTTCTGAATATATTCTTGGCCCAAAGGTCTAAAAAGTCACACATTGACTTTCCTTCTGATTCCAATTAGTAGCTAAAAGGTCCATAGAAGGTTTTATTTAAAAAAATTTTTTTTTTTTTTTTTACATGTTATGGCTGTACAGAAGTCCATATTTGACGTACTGAACATATTTTTGGCCCAAAGGTAAAAAAAGGTCACTCATTGTCTTCCCTTCTGATTCCAAAAAGTAGCTTACAGGACTAAAAAAGGTTTAAATTTTGTTTATTTTATTTTTATTTTTTTTTACATATTATGGCTGTACAAGAAGTCCATATTTGACCTACTGAACAAGTTTTTGTCCCAAAGGTCAAAAGGTCACTCATTGACTTTCCTTCTGGTTCCAATTATAGCTAAAAGGTCTACGAAAGGTTAGAATTGTTTTATTTTTTTTATTTTTTTTACATATTATGTCTGTACAAGAAGTCCATATTTGACCTACCGAACAAGTTTTTGTCCCAAAGGTCATAAAGGTCACTCATTGACTTTCCTTCTGGTTCCAATTAGTAGCTAAAAGGTCTACAAAAGGTTTTAAATTTTTTTTTTTCATATATTATGGCTATACAGAAGTACATTTTGAACTTCTGAACATATTTTTGGCCCAAAGGTAAAAAAAAAGGTCACTTATTGACATCTCTTCTGATTAAAATAAGTAGATAAAAGGTCAACAAAAGGTTTGAATTTTTTTTTTTTTTTTACATATTATGGTTGTACAGAAGTCCATATTTGACCTACTGAACAATTTTTTTTTCCAAAGGTCAAAAAGTCACTCATTGACTTTCCTTCTGGTTCCAATAAGTAGCTAAAAGGTCTACAAAAGGTTACATTTTTTTTTTTTTTTTTACATGTTATGGCTGTACAAGAAGTCCATATTTGACCTACTGAACATGTTTTTGGACTAAGAGTCCATACACACTAATTCACTATACATACTCATTGACTTCTATTCTGATTCCAATTAGTAGTTAAAAGGTCCACATTTTTTTGTTATACATGTTTTGGCTGTACAGAAGTCCATATTTGACCTAGTGAACATATTTTTGTCCCAAAGGTCAAAAAGTCACTCATTGACTTCCAATATGTTTCCAATAAGTAGCTTACAGGTCTAAAAAAGGTTATAATTTTTTTTTTTTTGGCTGTACAATGTCCATATTTGACCTACTGAACAAGTTTTTGTCCCAAAGGTCAAAAGGTCACTCATTGACTTTCCTTCTGGTTCCAATTAGTAACTAAAAAGTCTACAAAAGGTTAGAATTTTTATTTTTTATTTTTTATTACATATTACGGCTGTACAGAAGTCCATATTTGACCTACTGAACAAATTTTTTTCCCAAAGGTCAAAAAGTCACTCGTTGATTTTCCTTCTGGTTCCAATTAGTAGCTAAAAGGTCTACAAAAGTTTAATTTTTTTTAATTTTTTTTTGCATATTATGGCTGTACAAGAAGTCCATATTTGACCTACTGAACACATTTTTTTTCCAAAGGTCAAAAAGTCACTCATTGACTTTCCTTCTGGTTCCAATAAGTAGCTAAAAGGTCTACAAAAGTTTAATTTTTTTTAATTTTTATTTATTTTATTTATTTTTAATTATGGCTGTACAAGAAGTCCATATTTGACCTACTGAACATGTTTTTGGACTAAGAGTCCATACACACTAATTCTCTATACATACTTATAGACTTCCCTTCTGATTCCAATAACCAACCAAAAGTCCCACAAAAGGTTTAAAAGTTTGTTTTACATGTTATGGATGTACAGAAGTCTATATTTGACCTTCTGAACATATTTTTGGCCCAAAGGTAAAAAAAGGTCACTCATTGTCTTCCCTTCTGATTCCAAAAAGTAGCATACAGGTCTACAAAAGGTTTTTTTTTATTTTATTTTTTTTTATATTTTATGGCTGTACAGAAGTCCATATTTGACCTACTGAACAAATTTTTGTCCCAAAAGTCAAAAAGTCACTCATTGACTTTCCTTCTGGTTCCAATTAGTAGCTAAAAGGTCTACAAAAGGTTTTAATTATTTTTTTTATTTTATTTTTTTACATATTATGGCTGTACAGAAGTACATTTTGAACTTCTGAACATATTTTTGGCCCAAAGGTAAAAAAAGGTCACTCATTGTCTTCCCCTCTGATTCCAAAAAGTAGCTTACAGGTGTACAAAAGTTTTTTTTTTTTTTTTTTTTTACATATTATGGCTGTACAGAAGTCCATATTTGACCTACTGAACAAATTTTTGGCCCAAAGTTCAAAAAGTCACTCATTGACTTTCCTTCTGGTTCCAATAAGTAGCTAAAAGGTCTAAAAAAGGTTTTAATTTTTTTTTTTTTTTTTTTTTTTTACATATTATGGCTGTACAAGAAGTCCATATTTGACCTACTGAACACATTTTTTTTCCAAAGGTCAAAAAGTCACTCATTGACTTTCCTTCTGGTTCCAATAAGTAGCTAAAAGGTCTAAAAAAGGTTTTATTTTTTTTTATTTATTTTTTTTACATATTATGGCTGTACAAGAAGTCCATATTTGACCTACTGAACAAATTTTTTTTCCAAAGGTCAAAAAGTCACTAATTGACTTTCCTTCTGGTTCCAATAAGTAGCTAAAAGGTCTACAAAAGGTTACATTTCTTTTTTTTTTTTTTTTTTTTTTTTTTTACATATTATGGCTGTACAAGAAGTCCATATTTGATCTACTGAACATGTTTTTGGACTAAGAGTCCATACACACTAATTCACTATACATACTTATAGACTTCCCTTCTGATTCCAATAAGTAACTTACAGGTCTAAAAAAGGTTTTAAATTTTTTTTTTTTTTTTTTTTTTACATATTATGGCTGTGCAAGAAGTCCATATTTGACCTACTGAACACTTTTTTTTTCCAAAGGTCAAAAAGTCACTCATTGACTTCCCATCTGTTTCCAATAAGTAGCTTACAGGAATAAAAAGGGTTATAATTTTTTTTTTTTTTTGGCTGTAAAAAAGTCCATATTTGACCTACTGAACAAGTTTTTGTCCCAAAGGTCAAAAGGTCACTCATTGACTTTTCTTCTGGTTCCAATTAGTAGCTAAAAGGTCTAAAGGTTTGAATTTTTTATTTTTATTTTTTTACATATTATGGTTGTACAGAAGTCCATATTTGACCTACTGAACACGTTTTTGTCCCAAAGGTCAAAAAGTCACTCATTGACTTTCCTTCTGGTTCCAATTAGCAATTAGTAGCTAAAAGGTCTGCAAAAGGTTTTAATATATATATATATATATATTTTTTTTTTTTTTTTTTTTTTTTACATATTATGGCTGTACAGAAGTCCATATTTGACCTACTAAACAATTTTTTTTTCCAAAGGTCAAAAAGTCACTCATTGACTTTCCTTCTGGTTCCAATAAGTAGCTAAAAGGTCTAAAAAAGGTTTTAATTTATTTTTATTTTTTTTACATATTATGGCTGTACAAGAAGTCCATATTTGACCTACTGAACATTTTTTTTTCCAAAGGTCAAAAAGTCACTTTCCTTCTGGTTCCAATAAGTAGCTAAAAGGTCTACAAAAGGTTAAATTGTTTTTTTTTTCTTTTTTCTTTTTTTACATATTATGGCTGTACAAGAAGTCCATATTTGACCTACTGAACAAGTTTTTGTCCCAAAGGTCAAAAAGTCACTCACTCATTGACTTCCCTTCTGATTCCAATAAGTAGCTAAAAGGTCTAAAAAAGGTTTGAATTTTTTTTTTTTTTACATATTATGGCTGTACAAGAAGTCCATATTTGACCTACTGAACACTTTTTTTTTCCAAAGGTCAAAAAGTCACTCATTGACTTTCCTTCTGGTTCCAATAAGTAGCTTACAGGTCTAAAAAAGGTTTACATTTTTCTTTTTTTGTCTTTTTACATATTATGGCTGTACAAAGTCCATATTTGACCTACTGAACATATTTTGTCCCAAGGTTCAAAAAGTCACTCATTGACTTCCCATCTGTTTCCAATAAGTAGCTTACAGGTCTTTAATACCAAGATGGCGGCGCGAGTAGATCGCGAGGCTCAAAAAGTCAAAAAGTCAAAAAGTTACTCACTCATTGACTTCCCTTCTGGCGGCGCGAGTAGATCGCGAGGCTCAAAAAGTCAAAAAGGTCAAAAAGTCACTCACTCATTGACTTCCCATCTGATTCCAATAAGTAGCTTACAGGTCTAAAAAAGGTTTGAATTTTTTTTTTTTTTTACATATTATGGCTGTACAAGAAGTCCATATTTGACCTACTGAACACTTTTTTTTTCCAAAGGTCAAAAAGTCACTCATTGACTTTCCTTTTGGTTCCAATAAGTAGCTTACAGGTCTAAAAAAGGTTTAAATTTGTCTTTTTTTGTCTTTTTACATATTATGGCTGTACAAAGTCCATATTTGACCTACTGAACATATTTTTGTCCCAAAGTTCAAAAAGTCACTCATTGACTTCCCATCTGTTTCCAATAAGTAGCTTACAGGTCTAAAAAGGGTTATAATTATTATTTTTTTTGGCTGTAAAAAAGTCCATATTTGACCTACTGAACAAGTTTTTGTCCCAAAGGTCAAAAAGTCACTCATTGACTTTCCTTCTGGTTCCAATAAGTAGCTAAAAGGTCTACAAAAGGTTTGAATTTTTTTTTTTTTTTACATATTATGGTTGTACAGAAGTCCATATTTGACCTACTGAACACATTTTTTTTCCAAAGGTCAAAAAGTCACTCATTGACTTTCCTTCTGGTTCCAATAAGTAGCTAAAAGGTCTACAAAAGTTACTTTTTTTTTTTTTTTACATATTATGGCTGTACAAGAAGTCCATATTTGACCTACTGAACATGTTTTTGGACTAAGAGTCCATACACACTAATTCACTATACATACTTATAGACTTCCCTTCTGATTCCAATTACCAGCCAAAAGTCCCACAAAAGGTTTAAAAGTTTGTTTTACATGTTATGGATGTACAGAAGTCTATATTTGACCTTCTGAATATATTCTTGGCCCAAAGGTCTAAAAAGTCACACATTGTCTTCCCTTCTGATTCCAAAAAGTAGCTTACAGGACTAAAAAAGGTTTAAATTTTGTTTATTTTTTTAATTTTTTTTTACATATTATGGCTGTACAAGAAGTCCATATTTGACCTACTGAACAAGTTTTTGTCCCAAAGGTCAAAAGGTCACTCATTGACTTTCCTTCTGTTCCAATTAGTAGCTAAAAGGTCTACGAAAGGTTAGAATTGTTTTATTTTTTTAATTTTTTTTACATATTATGGCTGAACAAGAAGTCCATATTTGACCTACCGAACAAGTTTTTGTCCCAAAGGTCATAAAGGTCACTCATTGACTTTCCTTCTGGTTCCAATTAGTAGCTAAAAGGTCTACAAAAGGTTTTAATTTTTTTTTTTTACACATTATGGCTATACAGAAGGACATTTTGAACTTCTGAACATATTTTTGGCCCAAAGGTGAAAAAAAGGTCACTCATTGTCTTCCCCTCTGATTCCAAAAAGTAGCTTACTGGTCTACAAAAGTTTTTTTTTTTTTTTTTTTTTTTTTTTACATATTATGGCTGTACAGAAGTCCATATTTGACCTACTGAACAAATGTTTGGCCCAAAGGTCAAAAAGTCACTCATTGAATTTCCTTCTGGTTCCAATGAGTAGCTTACAGGTCTACATAAGGTTAGAATTTTTTTTTTTTTTTTTTTACATATTATGGCTGTACAAGAAGTCCATATTTGACCTACTGAACAATTTTTTTTTTCAAAGGTCAAAAAGTCACTCATTGACTTTCCTTCTGGTTCCAATAAGTAGCTAAAAGGTCTACAAAAGGTTACAATTTTTTTTATTTTTTTTTTACATATTATGGCTGTACAAGAAGTCCATATTTGACCTACTGAACATTTTTTTGGACTAAGAGTCCATACACACTAATTCACTATACATACTCATTGACTTCAATTCTGATTCCAATTAGTAGTTAAAAGGTCCACATTTTTTTGTTATACATGTTTTGGCTGTACAGAAGTCCATATTTGACATATTTTTGTCCCAAAGGTCAAAAAGTCACTCATTGACTTCTCTTCTCGTTCCAATTAGTAGCTAAAAGGTCTAAAAAAGGTTCAATTTTTTTGTTTACATGCTATGGCTTTACTGAAGACCATATTTGACCTACTGAACATATTTTTGGCCCAAAGGTAAAAAAAGGTCACTCATTGTCTTCCCTTCTGATTCCAAAAAGTAGCTTACAGGTCTACAAAAGTTTTTTTTTTTTTTTTTTTACATATTATGGCTGTACAGAAGTCCACATTTTACCTACTAAACATATTTTCTTTCTTCCCAACGTTCCTTAAACACTAACTTACTATACACACTCGTTGACTTTCCTTCTGATTCCAATTGCAAGCCAAAAGCCCCCCCCCCAATTCATATTTGACCTACTGAACATATTTTTGGCCTAAGAGACCTCAAACACTAACTTAATATATATACTCATTGACTTCCCTTCTATTCCCATTACTAGCCAAAAGTTCCAAAAAAATATTTTAAAGTTTTTATTTATATCTTTTTTTTAACATGTTAGTGTTGGACAAGAAATCCATATTGGACCTACTGAACAAATTTTTGGGCCAAGATTCCATAAATACTAAATTAAATACTCATTCAATTCTCTTCTAAATCCAATTACTAGCCTAAAGTTCTACAAAAGGGTTTTTAAAGTGTTGTTTTTATTTGTACATGTTATGGCAGTACAGAAGTCCATATTTGACCTTCTGAATATGTTTTTGGCCAAGGGGTCCACACAATATTTTCAACTATGTATTTTCAAAGACTCCTTATGTTAAATCAGCCATACCGTAGTCCATCTACTGACCTACTGAACATATTTCTGTCTGAATATTCATCAGTCCATAAGTTGTCCATAGTCCATATGTCCATTTTTGACCCTTTGTCCACAAAAGGGAATCAGAAGGGAAGTCAATGAGTAAGTTCATGATCGAGGCCAGAAATTTGTTCAGTTGGTCATATATATACTGTATGTCTGATTTAATATCAAAAGGGGTCTATGAAAATATATAGCAAATGGAAACCTTTGTGAACCCTTTGGCAAAAAATATGTTCAGTAGGTCAAATTTGGACTATTATTTGACCTACTGAACATATTTTTGGCCCAAAGGTCAAAAAGTCACTCATTGAGTTTACTTCTGGTTCCAATAAGTAGCTAAAAGGTCTACAAAAGGTTTAAATATTTTTGTTGTTGTTTTTTTTTTCTTTTTCTTTTTTACATATTATGGCTGTACAGAAGTCCATCTTTGACCTACTGAACAAATTTTTATCCCAAAGGTCAAAAAGTCACTCATTGACTTTCCTTCTGGTTCCAATTAGTAGCTAAAAGGTCTACAAAAGGTTTTAATTATTATTATTTTTTTTTAACATATTATGGCTGTACAGAAGTCCATATTTGACCTTCTGAACATATTTTTGCCCCAAAGGTCAAAAAAGGTCACTCATTGTCTTCCCTTCTGATTCCAAAAAGTAGCTTACAGGTCTAAAAAAGGTTTAAATTTTTTTTTTTTTTTTTTTTTTCCTTCTGGTTCCAATTAGTAGCTAAAAGGTCTACAAAAGGTTTTAATTATTATTATTTTTTTTTACATATTATGGCTGTACAAAGTCCATATTTGACCTACTGAACAAATTTTTGTCACAAAGGTCAAAAAGTCACTGACTCATTGACTTCCCTTCTGATTCCAATGAGTAGCTTACAGGTCTAAAAAAGGTTAGAATTTTTTTTTTTTTTTTACATATTATGGCTGTACAAGAAGTCCATATTTGACCTACTGAACATTTTTTTGGACTAAGAGTCCATACACACTAATTCACTATACATACTCATTGACTTCTATTTTGATTCCAATTAGTAGTTAAAAGGTCCACATTTTTTTGTTATACATGTTTTGGCTGTACAGAAGTCCATATTTGACCTACTGAACATATTTTTGTCCCAAAGGTCAAAAAGTCACTCATTGACTTCCAATCTGTTTCCAATAAGTAGCTTACAGGTCTAAAAAAGGTTATAATTTTTTTGTTTTGGCTGTACAATGTCCATATTTGACCTACTGAACAAGTTTTTTCCCAAAGGTCAAAAGGTCACTCATTGACTTTCCTTCTGGTTCCAATTAGTAACTAAAAGGTCTACAAAAGGTTAGAATTTTTATTTTTATTTTTTATTTTTTATTACATATTACGGCTGTACAGAAGTCCATATTTGACCTACTGAACACGTGTTTGTCCCAAAGATCAAAAAGTCACTCATTGACTTTCCTTCTGGTTCCAATTAGTAGCTAAAAGGTCTACAAAAGGTTTGAATAATTATTTTTTTTTTTTTACATATTATGGCTGTACAGAAGACCATATTTGACCTACTGAACAATTTTTGTCCCAAAGGTCAAAAAGTCAATCATTGATTTTCCTTCTGGTTCCAATTAGTAGCTAAAAGGTCTACAAAAGGTTTAAAATTTTTTTTTTTTTTTTTGCATTTTATGGCTGTACAGAAGTCCATATTTGACCTACTGAACATATTTTTGGCCCAAAGGTAAAAAAAGGTCACTCATTGTCTTCCTTTCTGATTCCAAAAAGTAGCATACAGGTCTACAAAAGGTTGTTGTTTTTTTTTTTTTTTTTTTTACATATTATGGCTGTACAGAAGTCCATATTTGACCTACTGAACAAATTTTTGTCCCAAAGGTCAAAAAGTCACTCATTGACTTTCCTTCTGGTTCCAATTAGTAGCTAAAAGGTCTACAAAAGGTTTTAATTATTTTTTATTTTTTTTTTTTTTACATATTATGGCTGTACAGAAGTACATTTTGAACTTCTGAACATATTTTTGGCCCAAAGGTAAAAAAAGGTCACTCATTGTCTTCCCCTCTGATTCCAAAAAGTAGCTTACAGGTCTACAAAAGGTTTTTTTTTTTTTTTTTTTTACATATTATGGGTGTACAGAAGTCCATATTTGACCTACTGAACAAATTTTTGGCCCAAAGTTCAAAAAGTCACTCATTGACTTTCCTTCTGGTTCCAATAAGTAGCTAAAAGGTCTAAAAAAGGTTTTAATTTTTTTTCTACAAAAGGTTACATTTCTTTTTTTTTTTTTTTTTTTTACATATTATGGCTGTACAAGAAGTCCATATTTGATCTACTGAACATGTTTTTGGACTGAGTCCATACACACTAATTCACTATATATACTTATAGACTTCCCTTCTGATTCCAATAAGTAACTTACAGGTCTAAAAAAGGTTTTAAATTTTTTTTTTTTTTTTTTTTTTAACATATTATGGCTGTACAAGAAGTCCATATTTGACCTACTGAACACTTTTTTTTTCCAAAGGTCAAAAAGTCACTCATTGACTTCCCATCTGTTTCCAATAAGTAGCTTACAGGTCTAAAAAGGGTTATAATTTTTTTTTTTTTTTGGCTGTAAAAAAGTCCATATTTGACCTACTGAACAAGTTTTTGTCCCAAAGGTCAAAAGGTCACTCATTGACTTTCCTTCTGGTTCCAATTAGTAGCTAAAAGGTCTAAAGGTTTGAATTTTTTTTTTATATTTTTTTTTACATATTATGGTTGTACAGAAGTCCATATTTGACCTACTGAACACATTTTTTTTCCAAAGGTCAAAAAGTCACTCATTGACTTTCCTTCTGGTTCCAATAAGTAGCTAAAAGTTCTACAAAAGTTAAATTTTTTTTTTTTTTTTTACATATTATGGCTGTACAAGAAGTCCATATTTGACCTACTGAACATGTTTTTGGACTAAGAGTCCATACACACTAATTCACTATACATACTTATAGACTTCCCTTCTGATTCCAATTACCAGCCAAAAGTCCCACAAAAGGTTTAAAAGTTTGTTTTACATGTTATGGATGTACAGAAGTCTTTATTTGACCTTCTGAATATATTCTTGGCCCAAAGGTCTAAAAAGTCACACATTGACTTTCCTTCTGATTCCAATTAGTAGCTAAAAGGTCCATAGAAGGTTTTATTTAATTTTTTTTTTTTTTTTTACATGTTATGGCTGTACAGAAGTCCATATTTGACCTACTGAACATATTTTTGGCCCAAAGGTAAAAAATGGCCACTCATTGTCTTCCCTTCTGATTCCAAAAAGTAGCTTACAGGACTAAAAAAGGTTAGAATTGTTTTATTTTTTTTATTTTTTTTACATATTATGGCTGTACAAGAAGTCCATATTTGACCTACCGAACAAGTTTTTGTCCCAAAGGTCATAAAGGTCACTCATTGACTTTCCTTCTGGTTCCAATTAGTAGCTAAAAGGTCTACAAAAGGTTTTAATTTATTTTTTTTTTTCATATATTATTGCTGTACAGAAGTACATTTTGAACTTCTGAACATATTTTTGGCCCAAAGGTAAAAAAAAGGTCACTTATTGACATCCCTTCTGATTACAATAAGTAGATAAAAGGTCAACAAAAGGTTTCAATTCTTTTTTCTTTTTTTTCAAACATATGACTTTACAAGAAGTCCATATTTGACCTACTGAACATGTTTTTGGACTAAGAGTCCATACACACTAATTCACTATACATACTTATAGACTTCCCTTCTGATTCCAATAAGTAGCTTACAGGTCTAAAAAAGGTTTTAAATTTGTTTTTTTTTTGTTTTTTTTACATATTATGGCTGTACAGAAGTCCATATTTGACCTACTGAACAAATTTTTGTCCCAAAGGTCAAAAAGTCACTCATTGACTTTCCTTCCGGTTCCAATTAGTAGCTAAAAGGTTTACAAAAGGTTTTAATTTTTTTTTTTTTTAACATATTATGGTTGTACAGAAGTCCATATTTGACCTCCTGAACACATTTTTTTTCCAAAGGTCAAAAAGTCACTCATTGACTTTCCTTCTGGTTCCAATAAGTAGCTAAAAGGTCTACAAAAGTTAATTTTTTTTTTTTTTTTTTTTTTTTTTTTTTACATATTATGGTTGTACAAGAAGTCCATATTTGACCTACTGAACATGTTTTTGGACTAAGAGTCCATACACACTAATTCACTATACATACTTATAGACTTCCCTTCTGATTCCAATTACCAGCCAAAAGTCCCACAAAAGGTTTAAAAGTTTGTTTTACATGTTATGGATGTATAGAAGTCTATATTTGACCTTCTGAATATATTCTTGGCCCAAAGGTCTAAAAAGTCACACATTGACTTCCCTTCTGATTCCAATTAGTAGCTAAAAGGTCCATAGAAGGTTTTATTTAAAAAAATTTTTTTTTTTTTTTACATGTTATTGCTGTACAGAAGTCCATATTTGACCTACTGAATAAATGTTTGTCCCAAAGGTCAAAAAGTCACTCATTGTCTTCCCTTCTGATTCCAAAAAGTAGCTTACAGGACTAAAAAAGTTTTAAATTTTGTTTATTTTTTTTTATTTTTTTTACATGTTATGGCTGTACAGAAGTCCATATTTGACCTACTGAATAAATTTTTGTCCCAAAGGTCAAAAAGTCACTCATTGACTTTCCTTCTGGTACCAATAAGTAGCTAAAAGGTCTACAAAAGGTTAAAAAAAATTTATACATATTATGGCTCTACAGAAGTCCATATTTGACCTACTGAACATATTTTTGGCCCAAAGGTAAAAAAAAGTCACTCATTGTCTTCCCTTATTATTCCAAAAAGTAGCTTACAGGACTAAAAAAGGTTTAAATTTTGTTTATTTATTATTATTATTTTTTTTACATATTATGGCTGTACAAGAAGTCCATATTTGACCTACTGAACAAGTTTTTGTCCCAAAGGTCAAAAGGTCACTCATTGACTTTCCTTCTGGTTCAAATTAGTAGCTAAAAGGTCTACAAAAGGTTTGAATAATTTTTTTTTTTTTTTTTTACATATTATGGCTGTACAGAAGACCATATTTGACCTACTGAACAAATTTTTGTCCCAAAGGTCAAAAAGTCACTCATTGACTTTCCTTCTGGTTCCAATTAGCAATTAGTAGCTAAAAGGTCTGCAAAAGGTTTTAATATATATATATATATATATATATATATATATATATATATATTTTTTTTTTTTTTTTAAATATTATGGCTGTACAGAAGTCCATATTTGACCTACTGAACAATTTTTTTTTCCAAAGGTCAAAAAGTCACTCATTGACTTTCCTTCTGGTTCCAATAAGTAGCTAAAAGGTCTAAAAAAGGTTTTAATTTTTTTTTTTTTTTTACATATTATGGCTGTACAAGAAGTCCATATTTGACCTACTGAACAAATTTTTTTTCCAAAGGTCAAAAAGTCACTCATTGACTTTCCTTCTGGTTCCAATAAGTAGCTAAAAGGTCTACAAAAGGTTACATTTTTTTTTATACATATAATGGCTGTACAGAAGTCCATATTTGACCTACTGAACATATTTTTGGCCCAAAGGTAAAAAAAAGGTCACTCATTGTCTTCCCTTCTGATTCCAAAATGTAGCTTACAGGTCTAAAAAAGGTTTACATTTTTTTTATTTTTTTTACATATTATGGCTGTACAAGAAGTCCATATTTGACCTACTGAACAAGTTTTTGTCCCAAAGGTCAAAAGGTCACTCATTGACTTTCCTTCTGGTTCCAATTAGTAGCTAAAAGGTCTACGAAAGGTTAGAATTTTTTCATTTTTTTTATTTTTTTTACATATTATGGCTGTACAGAAGTACATTTTGAACTTCTGAACATATTTTTGGCCCAAAGGTAAAAAAGGTCACTTATTGACATCCCTTCTGATTCCAATAAGTAGATAAAAGTTCAACAAAAGGTTTAAATTCTTTTTTCTTTTTTTTCAAACATATTATGACTTTACAAGAAGTCCATATTTGACCTACTGAACACGTTTTTGTCCCAAAGGTCAAAAAGTCACTCATTGACTTTCCTTCTGGTTCAAATTAGTAGCTAAAAGGTCTACAAAAGGTTTGAATAATTTTTTTTTTTTTTTTTTACATATTATGGCTGTACAGAAGACCATATTTGACCTACTGAACAAATTTTTGTCCCAAAGGTCAAAAAGTCACTCATTGACTTTCCTTCTGGTTCCAATTAGCAATTAGTAGCTACAAGGTCTGCAAAAGGTTTTAATATATTTTTATTTTTTATTTTTTTTTATTTATTTTTATTACATATTATGGCTGTACAGAAGTCCATATTTGACCTACTGAACAAATGTTTGGCCCAAAGGTCAAAAAGTCACTCATTGAATTTCCTTCTGGTTCCAATAAGTAGCTTACAGGTCTACAAAAGGTTAGAATTTTTTTTTTTTTTTTTTTTTTTAACATATTATGGCTGTACAAGAAGTCCATATTTGACCTACTGAACAATTTTTTTTTTCAAAGGTCAAAAAGTCACTCATTGACTTTCCTTCTGGTTCCAATAAGTAGCTAAAAGGTCTACAAAAGGTTACAATTTTTTTTTTTTTTTTTTTTACATATTATGGCTGTACAAGAAGTCCATATTTGACCTACTGAACATTTTTTTGGACTAAGAGTCCATACACACTAATTCACTATACATACTCATTGACTTCAATTCTGATTCCAATTAGTAGTTAAAAGGTCCACATTTTTTTGTTATACATGTTTTGGCTGTACAGAAGTCCATATTTGACATATTTTTGTCCCAAAGGTCAAAAAGTCACTCATTGACTTCTCTTCTCGTTCCAATTAGTAGCTAAAAGGTCTAAAAAAGGTTCAATTTTTTTGTTTACATGCTATGGCTTTACTGAAGACCATATTTGACCTACTGAACATATTTTTGGCCCAAAGGTAAAAAACGTCCGGTTACGTATGTAACCCTCGTTCCCTGAGGAGGGAACGGAGACGTACGTTAGTGACTAACGAATGGGGGTTTCGCTTAGAAGCCAATCATCTTCTTCGTATTCAACAGCGCCCAATGGCAGTGCCAATGCCATGGGCATGCGGAATTTGCATGCGTAACTCCGCCCCACCTCGTGGGTATATAAGGAAGTACGCTGGCAACATCGCATTATGTTACTGCTGCAGGAGCCAAGACTGAACTCCGCGTTCCAGGCAGCACAGCTGACATGGCAAAGGAAACGTACGTCTCCGTTCCCTCCTCAGGGAACGAGGGTTACATACGTAACCGGACGTTCCCTTTCGTTCAGTCACTACGACGTACGTTAGTGACTAACGAATGGGGGATCCTATACAACAACGCCACTCAGCTGTCATCCAGTGCCCTGCGTAAGTGTGAGATCCCGCCACTTAAGGCCCTAGGACTCCCACTTATCACAGGATTACCAAGGTACACTGGGAAGCATATCCCAGTGAGGGAATGCCAAGATGCCTACCCGTGGGGAGGACTTAGAGAATACACATATGACCCGCTAAGGGCTGCATATGGAAGATCTCTAGGGTACCAGCCGAAGGTGGATTTTTAACCCTAGGGGTGGCAGGGACTTGCCAAGGGAAAGACACCTGCTCACTGAGGAGGCTTACGGTGGGAATACTCGTGTGGGGGTCGCCGGAGGGGAACCATGCACACGGAGCACCTGGCCGGACATGAGGGTCTGGGCTCGAAAGGGCAGACTGAACTGATGTCGGCGTAAGCAGTGCTGGAGGAGCTCAGGGCTCTCGGGGAGCTCACCTGAGGAAAATATCGCACGTATCCAGTCCTGGGAGTGGAATGGCGAGCAAGCGAAGACACCTGAGCCTGGTCCATTACCGGCCCCTCGGGGGGGCGAGTACAAAGTCGGACACTGGCTCCACTCGGAGATTGTAGAATCTGGCGAATGTGTTGGGTGTCGCCCAGCCTGCAGCTCTGCAGATGTCTGTTAGCGAGGCGCCATGCGCTAGAGCCCAAGAGGAGGCCACACTCCGGGTGGAGTGTGCCCTCACACCAAGGGGACATGGTCGGCCTTGCTGCTGGTAAGCCAAAACAATGGTGTCCACCACCCAGTGAGACAACCTCTGCTTTGAGAGAGCACTTCCCTTCCGCTCTCCACCATAACAGACAAAGAGCTGGTCTGAGGTCCTGAAACACTGCGTCATGTCTACGTAGGCGCGGAGAGCGCGTACTGGACAGAGCAATGCCAAGGCTGGGTCTGCCTCCTCCAAAGGCAGCGCTTGCAGGTTCACCACCTGATCTCGGAACGGAGTGGTAGGAACCTTGGGCACATATCCGGGCCGGGGTCTCAGGATCACGTGAGAGTTAGCCGGCCCGAACTCAAGGCACGCTTCGTCAACCGAAAATGCTTGCAGGTCCCCGACCCTCTTAAGCGAGGCCAATGCGGTCAGCAGAGCCGTCTTCATAGACAAGAACTTAATCTCGGCCGACCGCAAAGGCTCAAAGGGAGGCCTCTGCAGAGCACTTAAGACTACTGAGAGGTCCCAAGAGGGAACGAGAGGAGAGCGAGGAGGATTCAGTCTCCTCGCTCCCCTCAGGAACCTGATGACCAGGTCGTGCTGACTTACCTTTTTGTCTCCCAGGAGATCGTGGTAGGCAGATATTGCGGCCACATATACTTTAAGGGTGGAGGGAGACAGCCTTCGCTCCACCCCCTCCTGGAGAAACGATAGCACGGACCCGATCGGGCATTTCCAGGGGTCTTCTTGGCTTTTTTCTTCGGGAAGAGCACCATGTGATGAAGAGGTTCCACTTCAACGCATAGAGACGTCGTGTAGACTCAGCTCTAGCGGAAGTGATGGTAGCGACCACCGCAGGTGGAAGGCTACTCAAACCTACCGTGTCCCGTCCAGAAGCCACACGTGGAGCTTCCAGAACGCTGGACGCGGGTGCCAAAAGGTGCCCCGTCTCTGAGTAAGGAGGTCCGGTCTCAGAGGAATAGGCCAGGGAGGGGCTGTCGCAAGGAGTAAGAGTTCGGGGAACCAGGTCTGGCCGTGCCAATACGGGGCGACCAACATGACCTGCTCCTTGTCCTCCCTGATCTTGCACAGTACCCGTGCAAGAAGGCTCACTGGGGGAAACGCATATTTGCGTAGCCCTGACGGCCAGCTGTGCGCCAGTGCATCCGTGCCGAGGGTGCCCTCGGTCAGGGAATAAAACAGGGAGCAATGGGAAGAGTCCTGGGAGGCAAACAGATCTACCTGTGCGTCGCCGAACCGTTCCCATATCAGCTGGACCGTCTGGGGGTGGAGTCTCCACTCTCCGGGGAGAGGCTGAAACCGTGAGAGCTCGTCGGCTGCACAGTTCAGGTCTCCCGGGATGTGGACAGCACGAAGGGACCTCAGGCGCTTCTGACTCCACAAAACGAGATGGCGGGCGAGTTGAGACATACGGTGGGAGCGTAGACCGCCCTGGTGGTTGATGTACGCTACTACGGCCGTGTTGTCTGTCCTGACTAGCACATGTTGACCCCTCAGCAACGCTCGGAAGCGGTGCAGGGCGAACCGTACTGCCAGTAACTCGAGGCAATTGACATGCAGAAGGCGCTGGGGTCCTGTCCAGGAGCCCGCGGCTGCTTGTCCATTGCACATGGCACCCCAGCCCGTGGATGATGCATCTGTTGTCACAACAACATGCCTGGAAGCTCGTTCTAAGGACACTCCGGTCCGTAGAAACTTGAGGTTCGACCACGGGGTGAGTGTCTGTAAGCAGGCCCGAGTCACTTGGACCCGGAGCGTGCCAGACCGCCATGCCCATCTCGGGACTCGATCGCGTAGCCAGTGCTGAAGCGGTCTCATATGAAGCAATCCGAGCGGCGTTACCGCGGCTGCAGATGCCATATGCCCCAGGAGCCTCTGAAACCATTTCAGTGGAACCGCACTCTGGCCCTCGACTTGTCGAAGGGCAGTCAGCAGAGACTGCGCGCGCTCGCTCGAAAGCTGCGCGCACATGGCGACCGAGTCGATATCCATACCGAGAAAAGAGATCCTCTGCGCGGGGCAAAGTTTGCTCTTCTCCCAGTTGACCCGAAGGCCCAGACGGGCTAGGTGATGGAGCACCAGATCTCTGTGTCCGCAAACCTGCTCTCGAGAGGGACCCAGTATGAGCCAGTCGTCGAGGTAATTCAGGATGCGGACCCCGTGCTGCCGAAGGGGCGCAAGGGCTGCCTCGGCAAACTTCGTAAAGACGCGAGGGGACAGAGATAGCCCGAATGGTAGAACTGCGTACTGATATGCCCGCCCCTCGAAAGCAAACCGTAGGAACGGTCTGTGTCGAGGCAAAATGGAGACATGGAAGTAGGCGTCCTTCAGGTTGATCGCTGCAAACCAATCGTGTGGACGAACGCATTCGAAAAGGCGTTTCGCTGTCAACATCTTGAACGGAAACCGGTGAAGGTAACGGTTCAAGATGCGCAGGTCCAGGATTGGCCGTAGCCCACCGGTCTTTTTGGGTACAATGAAGTACGGGCTGTAAAACCCGTAATTCATCTCGGCTGGAGGGACAGGTTCGATCGCACCCTTCGCCAGTAGGGTGGCAATCTCCGCTCGCATGACGGGGGCGTTTGCCCCGATCATGGTGGAACGGACTCCCTGGAAGCAGGGAGGAACCCGTGCGAACTGAATCGCATAGCCGCGCCTGACGGTCCGCTCGACCCAGCGGGACAGCCCTGGAAGCTGAAGCCAGACATCCAGAAACTGCACCAGCGGGGTCATACGGTGTACAGACGTACCCGGTGTGGGCTTGCAGCGATGCAGCGTCACCGGCCCGGACATGGGAGGCTGTGGGGCGTCCCGGTGCGGGGGCACGGTTGACAGCTGCGTCCTGACAGAGGAGACCAGGGAAGGACGCACGTTCCACTGGGGTCTGCTCTGCCAGGAGGCTGGCGACAGAGTGGGATGCGAGTGGCGGGACCCGTGGGTGGCGCCCACCGTCATCACCGGACTCTGCGGGCTCAGGGATGGGAGTGTTAATTCTTTCTTTGACCAACATAGGGTGCTGCTGACCCGGGGGCCAGCAGCTGAACAAAGGATTCTCCCCCGGCCCTCCACCGGGGGAAGGAGTGGTCCTGCTACCATCTCCTCGAAAGAATTTCCCATCCCTGAGCCGTCCGTCTCAGGAGCGCCGCTTGGCCTGGCGTTTAGCGGGGCGCGGGGCGGCCTGAGGGGACTTGGACGCCTTCCTACGGCTTCCTCCGCGACCCGGCCCGGGTGAAGGCTGCTGCTTGGACCGGGTGGGAGGGGCGGGAGCCTTAGGAGGGTGTCCTCGGCGTGGAGCAGACTGAGTTGACTGCGCCGGCGGCTGGGTGGAGGCAGCAGCTGGCCGCCGGGGCAGTACGTGCTTAATAGCCTCAGTCTGCTTCTGGGCGATTGAGAACTGTTGGGCGAAGTCCTCAACCGCCCTGCCGAAGAGGCCGGCCTGGGATATGGGGGCATCGAGGAACCGGGTCCGCTCGGTGTCCCGCATATCGGCCAGGTTCAGCCACAGATGACGCTCCTGGACCACATTTGTGGACATCACTTGACCCAGGGAGCGTGCGGTCACCTTCGTCGCCCGGAGAGCGAGGTCGGTGGCGGCACGCAGCTCATTTAAGAGCCCCGGATCAACTCCACCCTCGTGCATGTCCTTGAGGATCCTGGCCTGGTAGACCTGGAGGATCGCCATGGCATGCAGCGAAGCGGCAGCCTGCCCCGCGGCTCTGTGCGATTTCGACACCAAGGTTGATGTGAATCGACAGGCTTTGGAGGGGTGCTTAGGATCAACACGCCAGGTTGAAGCGCTCTGAGGACACAGTTGCATCGCAACAGAACGTTCAACTGGAGGGATCCCAGTGTACCCTTGAGCTGCCGCCCCATCGAGGATGGAGAAGGCGGAGGAAGTCACCGAACGGTCACGGGAAGACAACGGGGACTTCCAGGACCGCGTGAGTTCCTCATGTAGCTCGGGAAAGAAAGGTATTGAGGGCGGTGTTACGTCCAAGGACGTATGTTTATTTGTTACTGCAGTGTGTCATGCATTTGTGTATGTGCTTGGGTACCTTGCTCTCTTTGTCTCTTGTTCTCTCTTTCGTCATTCCAACAGGTACAACGAACAGCTGTACTCAATCTAACGGTGCTTGACGTGATTGGAGAATGAAGGGGAGGAGCTGAGATATAAGTAGAAGCGGATCAATTGAGAAGGGAGAGAGACTTTCTTTTGCCAAGATGAATTCTTCCTCCTGTCTGCCCAGACTTTGTTGTTTGGATTGTTGTCGTCTTGATTCTGATTGAGTGAGCTCAGGATCTTGTTGTGAGTTCTTTAGTGGGAAGAGAACTAAAGGGTTACCTTTGATTTAATTTATGATTTTATGTTAAGTATGTTTGTATATTCTTCTTAACTTATTTGTAATTTGGGGATTGTAGGGGGAGGGTGCCATTTATGTTTGTACTAATCTTTTCTCCTGTTTTTGGGTAGGTAGGGAGTAAGGGAAGTTTGATGTCTTTTATTTCTATTATCTTTTTCTAGGACATTTATGGAGATTCTTGGGTTAGTTATCTTATGTTTTGTTTGTTGTTTTGGCCTGGCCCTCCCCTGAAGTATTATCCCCTGTTCTTGATTATTTGTTATTCTTTGAATTGTATTTTTGTATCCTTTCATGGGATTTTCGTATTATCTTTATATTTTCAAATTAAAAGATGTTAATTTGAACTGGTTGATTCTTTTCTGGGGCAGGAGGTTGAATAATCTTGGCTCTCTCTCTCCAAGCTTTCTTTTTATTTAACTTTATTTTCTCATTGTTACTGACTATCAACCCTAGACGGGTAGTTATGTAACAATTGGGGGCTCGTCCATTCTTTTTGCCCATTTTGTTTGTGTTAAATTGTGGTAATTAACTTGGAGATGTGTCTCTTGTTAGGAAATCTGGTATATGAGGTACTGCTGAACACCATTTCAAGTTGTTGGTAAGTACTCCTTTCTCTAAGAATTTGTTTGGAATTCTTTGAATTTTTGTGGGTGGGGCAGAAGTGTTAACGTTAAGAGTATGGATTTTGACTTGATAGAATTTTCTCTTAATCCGACTATAGAGGTTTATGATCGCTGTAGGAAGAAAGACTTAATTCTGATAGCTGATTTCTACGAAGTCTACGAAGCAGGTAGTTAAAGAGCAGCTCTTTGATGAATTGGTTTCTGCTGGTATTTTGCCTGGTCAATTAGAAGCACCTGGGGAGGAGTTCGAAGCCTTTGCAGAGACTTCTGAAGTTTTCCTCGATGAAGATGTTGCTTCAGAGTCGTATAAACAAACTAAATTGACTGTTAAACTTAAAGAGTTAGATCTATTAATTAAAAAACAAGAATGCCAGGCAGGGTTAATTAAACTGCGCGTTGTTCAAGCAGAAACTGAGCGTGCAGTTAAGATGCGTCAATTGGGTTCGCAAACAGATGAGAGAGTGAGTAAACCTATTCCAGTGCCTCGTACTAAACTTCCTTCGAATGTAACGACACCAGTAAGTCCGTTAACTCCTGCAGAACGCCCTGACTTTGATGCAAGTAGGTATGTTAAACTTGTCCCTCCTTTTAGAGAGGCAGAGGTTGACTCTTACTTCATCGCATTCGAACGTGTTGCGGGGAAATTAAGATGGCCTAAAGATATGTGGGCTTTATTGTTGCAATGCAACTTGTCAGGGAAAGCCCAGGAAGTATGTGCTGCGTTGCCTGTAGATCAATCGCTTGATTATGAGATCGTTAAAGCGGCAGTGTTACGTGCGTATGAATTAGTCCCGGAGGCCTATCGTCAAAAATTCAGGTCTCATTCAAAGTATTCCAAACAAACCTGTGTAGAATTTGCTAGAGAAAAGAGAGTACTTTTTGAAAAGTGGTGTTTGGCAAGTCGAGTTGTTAATTTTGATCAACTCCAGGAGTTATTGTTACTGGAGGAGTTCAAAAATTGTATGCCGGAGGCTGTTGTAATATATTTGAATGAACACAAAGTCAGTTCTCTTCCGGAAGCCGCCGTATTAGCGGACAAATTTGTTTTGACACACCGTACTATGCGGCCCGAGAGAATTCATTCCCCCATTGCTTATGCAGCGAGGGAAGAGCCGTGTGTGTTTCCTCCACCTCTGAGGTCGGGGAAGAGGGAGAAACCAGCTCGTCAGTTTAATTCGAGACGGACAGATGAAAGCAGGGTCTGTTTCTTTTGTTTAGATTCTGGCCATCTGATTGCTGATTGTAAATCCTGGAAGCAGAAAATGGCTGGTAAGACTAAAAATGTGGCTTTTGCTCAGTCTGTCCCTGAATCTGATTCCACATATGGACCATTTATTTTGCATGGTACTGTGTCACTTGCAGACGGTTCAGAAGGCAAACCAGTTTTGATTTTGCGTGATACCGGATCAGCTCAATCCTTTGTGTGTGAGGACGTGTTACCCTTTTCTGATCAGTCTTTTACAGGGAGAAATGTACTTGTGCGAGGCATTGAGATGGGATGTGTTCACGTTCCACTTCATAGTGTTCAACTGCAATCTGATCTTGTTACAGGAGCTGTTGAGCTGGGGGTGCGTCCTAAGTTACCTGTGAACGGGGTTAGTATCATCCTTGGGAATGACCTAGCTGGTGCTAACGTTTTCCCTTGTCCAGTGGTGGCTAACAAACCTGTTGTCCGCGATCAGCCTGATCTTTTTGTTCAGTTCCCTTCTGTATTTCCTGCTTGTGTGGTAACAAGATCACAATCAGCGAAGTTTAGCGATGTAGTTGACATTGCTGATACTTTTTTTGGTTCTGACCTTGAACCTAAAGAGGATTATTTAGCTGTGGAAGCTGAAATAAAATCTAGTTCAGAAGCCTTAACATCTGAAATGCCTTTACATGTAGGTCGAGATCAGTTATCCATAGCTCAGAAGTCTGATCCTACATTACAAAATTGTTGTGAGATGGCTGTGAACGTTAATGACATTTCTGACCTAGATACATCTTACTATTGGGATGGTGTGGTTCTTATGCGTAAATGGAAACCTCCACATTCTGACGCGGCAGACTGGCAGGTGAGATATCAGATTGTTTTACCAACTGGTTACAGATTGCAAGTCTTGGAATTGGCTCACGAACATCCTCTTTCCGGGCATTCGGGAGTCACGAAAACGTTTCAGCGCGTTTCTAAGTACTATTTCTGGCCTGGATTAAAATCTGATGTCTCAGAGTTCTGCCGTTCGTGTGACGTGTGTCAACGTGTAGGGAAGCCGAATCAGAAAATTCCTGTAGCACCTTTGTATCCCATTCCTGTGTTAAGTGAACCTTTTGAGAGATTGGTTATCGACTGTGTGGGTCCGCTTCCCAAATCTAAAGCTGGGTATCAGTATATCCTGACTGTTATGTGTTGCGCAACGCGTTATGCAGAAGCTATTCCGCTGCGCTCGATTAAAGCTCCTCTTGTTGTGAAAGAGTTAGTGAAATTTTGCACTACTTTTGGTCTGCCTCGAGTGATTCAGACTGATCAGGGGTCAAATTTCACTTCGAAAGTATTTGCACAAACGCTTGCTGAGTTGGGAGTAACACATAAAATGTCTAGTGCGTATCATCCCGAATCACAGGGAGCTCTGGAACGGTTCCACCAGACATTGAAGTCTATGATCCGTGCCTTCTGTGTGGAGACGGGAAAAGATTGGGCAGATGGGTTGCCATTGTTAATGTTCGCCACACGTGAGTCCGTTCAGGAATCTTTGGGTTTTAGTCCCGTTGATCTTGTTTTTGGGCACACGGTCCGCGGACCGTTAAAGCTCTTGAGCGAGCAGTTGCTAAAGAAATCCAGTACACCTGTGTCCGTTCTGGAGTATGTAAGCTCCTTTCGTGAACGCTTGCATCAGGCATGTTCTTTCGCTAAAGCTCATTTGACGGACGTGCAATCTAAAATGAAGAAGCGTTATGATCGAAAAAGCGTGTCACGTAATTTTCAGGCTGGAGATGCAGTCCTGGTTTTACTTCCCATCCCTGAATCTGTGTTCCAGGCGAAGTTCTTTGGACCTTATGTGATTGAACAAAAACTCAGTGAAACCGATTATGTTGTGGGTACACCAGATCGAAAGCGTAAGAGTCGGATTTGTCACATTAATATGCTTAAAGCATATCATGAGCGAAATGTGACACACACCCCTTCCTCATCACTGCTTGCTGCTGCTGTGCTTGTAAATTCTGAGCAGGTTCAGGACGATGATGTGGCAGATGACTGTCAGCATTTTGGAGTTCGTCTGAAAAACTCAGTTGTGTTGAGTCAGTTAGACTCTTATTTAACTCATTTGCCAATATGTCAACGAGAGGATGTGGTGAGATTGATAAGAAAATACCCCTCTCTGTTTTCAGATGTTCCTGGTCGCACTACAGTTTTATGTCATGACATTGATGTAGGTAATTCGTTGCCCATAAAACAACATCCGTATCGACTGAACCCAATGAAGAGAGCAGTGATGGAAAAAGAGGTTGAATACTTGATGCAGAACAGTTTGGCTGTCCCTAGTCATAGTCCATGGAGCTCTCTCCATGTCTGTTGGTCAAGAAATCAGACTCTTCAGTCCGTTTTTGTACGGATTACCGTAAAGTGAATAGTGTGACTAAGGCAGATTCTTTCCCGTTACCCCGCATTGAAGATTGTGTTGACCGCATTGGTTCTGCCACCTACGTAACTAAATTGGATCTTCTTAAAGGGTACTGGCAAGTTCCTCTAACAGCCCGAGCCAGTGAAATCTCTGCATTTGTCACTCCTGACAGCTTCCTGCAATACAAGGTAATGGCCTTCGGGATGCGAAACGCTCCCGCGACTTTCCAGCGGCTGATGCAGAAAGTTTTGTCTGGAGTGAAAAATTGCGAGGCCTATCTGGATGATCTAGTAATTTATTCGAACAGTTGGGAGGATCATGTGACTCGTCTGGACTTAGTGTTCAGCCGTTTGGCTGAGGCTTCTTTAACTCTGAATCTTTCAAAGTGCGAATTTGCAAAGGCAGTGATTACATATCTGGGAAAAATGGTGGGTCAGGGGCATGTGAAGCCTGTGATGGCCAAAGTGAGTGCAATTCTTGATTTCACCACTCCTGTAACTAAACGAGAGCTTAGGAGATTTCTGGGAATGGCCGGATACTACCGCGGTTTTTGCTATAACTTCTCAACGGTAGTGTCCCCGCTGACTGACCTTCTTAGCACTTCGAAAAAGTTTGACTGGAATGCAGGGTGTGATCATGCTTTTACTGCAGTGAAAGATTTATTGTGTAATGCGCCAATCCTTTCTGCTCCTGATTTTGCACGATCTTTTCAGCTGAGTGTGGATGCGAGCGCTGTTGGAGCAGGTGGAGTGTTGACGCAAGAGGACGAT
This sequence comes from Gobio occitaniae, assembly GCA_033150135.1. NCBI lineage: Eukaryota > Metazoa > Chordata > Actinopteri > Cypriniformes > Gobionidae > Gobio > Gobio occitaniae. Next base: position 8,720 of record JARQWZ010006141.1, on the reverse strand, counting down.
TCTGGCATCGAGCATCCCGTGTGTTATTTTTCTAAGAAGTTTTCTAAATGTCAGCGCAACTACAGTACTATTGAGAAGGAGGCGCTGGCCTTGGTACTGGCGTTAAGGCACTTTGAAGTGTATCTGGGTGGTCATTGTAGTCCAATTAAAGTGTGTACGGACCACAATCCATTAGTGTTCCTATCCCAGATGTCTAACTCAAACCAGCGTTTGATGCGTTGGTCACTTGTTTTGCAGGAGTATAATCTTGAAATTAAACATCGGAAGGGTTCGGACAACGTAGTTGCCGACGCGCTGTCCCGAGTGCGGGAAGCTGAGGAATAAGGTGACTTGGTGCTTCGTTTTTTTTGCATTCCTATAGGTGCAAAAATTTAGTGATGGGGGTGTTACGTCCAAGGACGTATGTTTATTTGTTACTGCAGTGTGTCATGCATTTGTGTATGTGCTTGGGTACCTTGCTCTCTTTGTCTCTTGTTCTCTCTTTCGTCATTCCAACAGGTACAACGAACAGCTGTACTCAATCTAACGGTGCTTGACGTGATTGGAGAATGAAGGGGAGGAGCTGAGATATAAGTAGAAGCGGATCAATTGAGAAGGGAGAGAGACTTTCTTTTGCCAAGATGAATTCTTCCTCCTGTCTGCCCAGACTTTGTTGTTTGGATTGTTGTCGTCTTGATTCTGATTGAGTGAGCTCAGGATCTTGTTGTGAGTTCTTTAGTGGGAAGAGAACTAAAGGGTTACCTTTGATTTAATTTATGATTTTATGTTAAGTATGTTTGTATATTCTTCTTAACTTATTTGTAATTTGGGGATTGTAGGGGGAGGGTGCCATTTATGTTTGTACTAATCTTTTCTCCTGTTTTTGGGTAGGTAGGGAGTAAGGGAAGTTTGATGTCTTTTATTTCTATTATCTTTTTCTAGGACATTTATGGAGATTCTTGGGTTAGTTATCTTATGTTTTGTTTGTTGTTTTGGCCTGGCCCTCCCCTGAAGTATTATCCCCTGTTCTTGATTATTTGTTATTCTTTGAATTGTATTTTTGTATCCTTTCATGGGTTTTTCGTATTATCTTTATATTTTCAAATTAAAAGATGTTAATTTGAACTGGTTGATTCTTTTCTGGGGCAGGAGGTTGAATAATCTTGGCTCTCTCTCTCCAAGCTTTCTTTTTATTTAACTTTATTTTCTCATTGTTACTGACTATCAACCCTAGACGGGTAGTTATGTAACAGCGGGGACTGACGGTTGTCAGCGCGGGCCCCCAAAAACCAATCATCGAGCCTTGAACGTTCGGGACAGGGTGGAGGGTTCCACTCTATCCCTAAGCTCGCGGCTGCCCGAGACAACATGGCTGTCAGCTCTGGATCTGACTCGGGCAATGCTGGCACACCCGAAGGCGGCAGCACAGCCGAGTCATCATCTCCAGAGGACTCGAGCCCACCTTGTGATGCGGTGATCGACATCGCATCCTCCTCCGGAGCGCCAAACGAGATGCGCGGGGGGGCCGGAGCCGGCCCCGCGATCTGCGTCTGAACACTCGCGGGTTGCAGTGTGCAAGACGGGGGTGTGGCCCGAGGCATGAGCGTCGGGGCTTTGTTCCACACCGTAACCGTCAAGTCACCCTGACCACCAGCCGAAGTACTGGGCCTCTGGGACTCAGTAGATCGGGGTGTGGTAGAGGGGACTCTCACTTCATTACAAAGGTCATGGAGTCTTGACCGCAACACTGCGATGGTCATGTTCCCGCAGTGAGAACATGACGCATCCGCGAACGCTGTCTGAGCATGCTGAAAGCCCAAACATACCAGACAGTGTTCGTGCCCATCAGAAATTTGTTCAGTTGGTCATATATATACTGTATGTCTGATTTAATATCAAAAGGGGTCTATGAAAATATATAGCAAATGGAAACCTTTGTGAACCCTTTGGCAAAAAATATGTTCAGTAGGTCAAATTTGGACTATTATTTGACCTACTGAACATATTTTTGGCCCAAAGGTCAAAAAGTCACTCATTGAGTTTACTTCTGGTTCCAATAAGTAGCTAAAAGGTCTACAAAAGGTTTAAATATTTTTGTTGTTGTTTTTTTTTTCTTTTTCTTTTTTACATATTATGGCTGTACAGAAGTCCATATTTGACCTACTGAACAAATTTTTATCCCAAAGGTCAAAAAGTCACTCATTGACTTTCCTTCTGGTTCCAATTAGTAGCTAAAAGGTCTACAAAAGGTTTTAATTATTATTATTTTTTTTAACATATTATGGCTGTACAGAAGTCCATATTTGACCTTCTGAACATATTTTTGCCCCAAAGGTAAAAAAAGGTCACTCATTGTCTTCCCTTCTGATTCCAAAAAGTAGCTTACAGGTCTAAAAAAGGTTTAAATTTTTTTTTTTTTTTTTTTTTTTTACATATTATGGCTGTACAAGAAGTCCATATTTGATCTACTGAACATGTTTTTGGACTGAGTCCATACACACTAATTCACTATACATACTGATAGACTTCCCTTCTGATTCCAATAAGTAACTTACAGGTCTAAAAAAGGTTTTAAATTTTTTTTTTTTTTTTTTTTTTTTTACATATTATGGCTGTACAAGAAGTCCATATTTGACCTAATGAACACTTTTTTTTTCCAAAGGTCAAAAAGTCACTCATTGACTTCCCATCTGTTTCCAATAAGTAGCTTACAGGTCTAAAAAGGGTTATAATTTTTTTTTTTTTTTGGCTGTAAAAAAGTCCATATTTGACCTACTGAACAAGTTTTTGTCCCAAAGGTCAAAAGGTCACTCATTGACTTTCCTTCTGGTTCCAATTAGTAGCTAAAAGGTCTAAAGGTTTGATTTTTTTTTTTTTTTTTTTTTTTACATATTATGGTTGTACAGAAGTCCATATTTGACCTACTGAACACATTTTTTTTCCAAAGGTCAAAAAGTCACTCATTGACTTTCCTTCTGGTTCCAATAAGTAGCTAAAAGTTCTACAAAAGTTAAATTTTTTTTTTTTTTTTTTTTTTACATATTATGGCTGTACAAGAAGTCCATATTTGACCTACTGAACATGTTTTTGGACTAAGAGTCCATACACACTAATTCACTATACATACTTATAGACTTCCCTTCTGATTCCAATTACCAGCCAAAAGTCCCACAAAAGGTTTAAAAGTTTGTTTTACATGTTATGGATGTACAGAAGTCTTTATTTGACCTTCTGAATATATTCTTGGCCCAAAGGTCTAAAAAATCACACATTGACTTTCCTTCTGATTCCAATTAGTAGCTAAAAGGTCCATAGAAGGTTTTATTTAAATTATTATTTTTTTTTTTACATGTTATGGCTGTACAGAAGTCCATATTTGACCTACTGAACATATTTTTGGCCCAAAGGTAAAAAATGGCCACTCATTGTCTTCCCTTCTGATTCCAAAAAGTAGCTTATAGGACTAAAAAAGGTTAGAATTGTTTTATTTTTTTTATTTTTTTTACATATTATGGCTGTACAAGAAGTCCATATTTGACCTACCGAACAAGTTTTTGTCCCAAACGTCATAAAGGTCACTCATTGACTTTCCTTCTGGTTCCAATTAGTAGCTAAAAGGTCTACAAAAGGTTTTAATTTTTTTTTTTTCATATATTATTGCTGTACAGAAGTACATTTTGAACTTCTGAACATATTTTTGGCCCAAAGGTAAAAAAAAGGTCACTTATTGACATCCCTTCTGATTACAATAAGTAGATAAAAGGTCAACAAAAGGTTTCAATTCTTTTTTCTTTTTTTTCAAACATATGACTTTACAAGAAGTCCATATTTGACCTACTGAACATGTTTTTGGACTAAGAGTCCATACACACTAATTCACTATACATACTTATAGACTTCCCTTCTGATTCCAATAAGTAGCTTACAGGTCTAAAAAAGGTTTTAAATTTGTTTTTTTTTTGTTTTTTTTTACATATTATGGCTGTACAGAAGTCCATATTTGACCTACTGAACAAATTTTTGTCCTAAAGGTCAAAAAGTCACTCATTGACTTTCCTTCCGGTTCCAATTAGTAGCTAAAAGGTCTACAAAAGGTTTAAATTTTTTTTTTTTTTAACATATTATGGTTGTACAGAAGTCCATATTTGACCTCCTGAAAACATTTTTTTTCCAAAGGTCAAAAAGTCACTCATTGACTTTCCTTCTGGTTCCAATAAGTAGCTAAAAGGTCTACAAAAGTTAATTTTTTTTTTTTTTTTTTTTTTTTTTTTTTACATATTATGGTTGTACAAGAAGTCCATATTTGACCTACTGAACATGTTTTTGGACTAAGAGTCCATACACACTAATTCACTATACATACTTATAGACTTCCCTTCTGATTCCAATTACCAGCCAAAAGTCCCACAAAAGGTTTAAAAGTTTGTTTTACATGTTATGGATGTATAGAAGTCTATATTTGACCTTCTGAATATATTCTTGGCCCAAAGGTCTAAAAAGTCACACATTGACTTCCCTTCTGATTCCAATTAGTAGCTAAAAGGTCCATAGAAGGTTTTATTTAAAATTTTTTTTTTTTTTTTACATGTTATTGCTGTACAGAAGTCCATATTTGACCTACTGAATAAATGTTTGTCCCAAAGGTCAAAAAGTCACTCATTGTCTTCCCTTCTGATTCCAAAAAGTAGCTTACAGGACTAAAAAAGTTTTAAATTTTGTTTATTTTTTTTAATTTTTTTACATGTTATGGCTGTACAGAAGTCCATATTTGACCTACTGAATAAATTTTTGTCCCAAAGGTCAAAAAGTCACTCATTGACTTTCCTTCTGGTACCAATAAGTAGCTAAAAGGTCTACAAAAGGTTAAAAAAAATTTATACATATTATGGCTCTACAGAAGTCCATATTTGACCTACTGAACATATTTTTGGCCCAAAGGTAAAAAAAAGTCACTCATTGTCTTCCCTTCTTATTCCAAAAAGTAGCTTACAGGACTAAAAAAGGTTTAAATTTTGTTTATTTATTATTATTTTTTTTTTTACATATTATGGTTGTACAGAAGTCCATATTTGACCTACTGAACACATTTTTTTTCCAAAGGTCAAAAGGTCACTCATTGACTTTCCTTCTGGTTCCAATAAGTAGCTAAAAGTTCTACAAAAGTTAAAAATTTTTTTTTTTTTTTTTTTTTTTTTTTTACATATTATGGCTGTACAAGAAGTCCATATTTGACCTACTGAACATGTTTTTGGACTAAGAGTCCATACACACTAATTCACTATACATACTTATAGACTTCCCTTCTGATTCCAATTACCAGCCAAAAGTCCCACAAAAGGTTTAAAAGTTTGTTTTACATGTTATGGATGTACAGAAGTCTTTATTTGACCTTCTGAATATATTCTTGGCCCAAAGGTCTAAAAAGTCACACATTGACTTTCCTTCTGATTCCAATTAGTAGCTAAAAGGTCCATAGAAGGTTTTATTTAAATTATTATTTTTTTTTTTACATGTTATGGCTGTACAGAAGTCCATATTTGACCTACTGAACATATTTTTGGCCCAAAGGTAAAAAATGGCCACTCATTGTCTTCCCTTCTGATTCCAAAAAGTAGCTTATAGGACTAAAAAAGGTTAGAATTGTTTTATTTTTTTTATTTTTTTACATATTATGGCTGTACAAGAAGTCCATATTTGACCTACCGAACAAGTTTTTGTCCCAAACGTCATAAAGGTCACTCATTGACTTTCCTTCTGGTTCCAATTAGTAGCTAAAAGGTCTACAAAAGGTTTTAATTTTTTTTTTTTTTCATATATTATTGCTGTACAGAAGTACATTTTGAACTTCTGAACATATTTTTGGCCCAAAGGTAAAAAAAAGGTCACTTATTGACATCCCTTCTGATTACAATAAGTAGATAAAAGGTCAACAAAAGGTTTCAATTCTTTTTTCTTTTTTTTCAAACATATGACTTTACAAGAAGTCCATATTTGACCTACTGAACATGTTTTTGGACTAAGAGTCCATACACACTAATTCACTATACATACTTATAGACTTCCCTTCTGATTCCAATAAGTAGCTTACAGGTCTAAAAAAGGTTTTAAATTAGTTTTTTTTTTTTTTTTTTTTACATATTATGGCTGTACAGAAGTCCATATTTGACCTACTAAACAAATTTTTGTCCTAAAGGTCAAAAAGTCACTCATTGACTTTCCTTCCGGTTCCAATTAGTAGCTAAAAGGTCTACAAAAGGTTTAAATTTTTTTTTTTTTTTTAACATATTATGGTTGTACAGAAGTCCATATTTGACCTCCTGAAAACATTTTTTTTCCAAAGGTCAAAAAGTCACTCATTGACTTTCCTTCTGGTTCCAATAAGTAGCTAAAAGGTCTACAAAAGTTAATTTTTTTTTTTTTTACATATTATGGTTGTACAAGAAGTCCATATTTGACCTACTGAACATGTTTTTGGACTAAGAGTCCATACACACTAATTCACTATACATACTTATAGACTTCCCTTCTGATTCCAATTACCAGCCCAAAAGTCCCACAAAAGGTTTAAAAGTTTGTTTTACATGTTATGGATGTATAGAAGTCTATATTTGACCTTCTGAATATATTCTTGGCCCAAAGGTCTAAAAAGTCACACATTGACTTCCCTTCTGATTCCAATTAGTAGCTAAAAGGTCCATAGAAGGTTTTATTTAAAAATTTTTTTTTTTTTTACATGTTATTGCTGTACAGAAGTCCATATTTGACCTACTGAATAAATTTTTGTCCCAAAGGTCAAAAAGTCACTCATTGACTTTCCTTCTGGTACCAATAAGTAGCTAAAAGGTCTACAAAAGGTTAAAAAAAATGTATACATATTATGGCTCTACAGAAGTCCATATTTGACCTACTGAACATATTTTTGGCCCAAAGGTAAAAAAAAGTCACTCATTGTCTTCCCTTCTTATTCCAAAAAGTAGCTTACAGGACTAAAAAAGGTTTAAATTTTGTTTATTTATTATTATTTATTTTTTTTACATATTATGGCTGTACAAGAAGTCCATATTTGACCTACTGAACAAGTTTTTGTCCCAAAGGTCAAAAGGTCACTCATTGACTTTCCTTCTGGTTCCAATTAGTAGCTAAAAGGTCAACGAAAGGTTAGATTTTTTTTTTTTTTTTTTTTTTTTTTTTAATACATATTATGGCTGTACAAGAAGTTCATATTTGACCTACTGAACAAGTTTTTGTCCCAAAAGTCAAAAAGGTCACTCATTGACTTTCCTTCTGGTTCCAATTAGTAGCTAAAAGGTCTACAAAAGGTTTTTATTTATTTTTTATTTTTTTTTTTACATATTATGGCTGTACAGAAGTACATTTTGAACTTCTGAACATATTTTTGGCCCAAAAGTAAAAAAAAGGTCACTTATTGACATCCCTTCTGATTACAATAAGTAGATAAAAGGTCAACAAAAGGTTTCAATTCTTTTTTCTTTTTTTTCAAACATATTATGACTTTACAAGAAGTCCATATTTGACCTACTGAACAAGTTTTTGTCCCAAAGGTCAAAAGGTCACTCATTGACTTTCCTTCTGGTTCCAATTAGTAGCTAAAAGGTCTACGAAAGGTTAGAATTTTTTTTTTTTTTTTTTTTTTTTACATATTATGGCTGTACAGAAGTACATTTTGAACTTCTGAACATATTAAACACATTATTGGCCCAAAGGTAAAAAAGGTCACTTATTGACATCCCTTCTGATTCCAATAAGTAGATAAAAGTTCAACAAAAGGTTTAAATTCTTTTTTCTTTTTTTTCAAACATATTATGACTTTACAAGAAGTCCATATTTGACCTACTGAACACGTTTTTGTCCCAAAGGTCAAAAAGTCACTCATTGACTTTCCTTCTGGTTCAAATTAGTAGCTAAAAGGTCTACAAAAGGTTTGAATAATTTTTTTTTTTTTTTTTTACATATTATGGCTGTACAGAAGACCATATTTGACCTACTGAACAAATTTTTGTCCCAAAGGTCAAAAAGTCACTCATTGACTTTCCTTCTGGTTCCAATTAGCAATTAGTAGCTAAAAGGTCTGCAAAAGGTTTTAATATTTTTTTTTTTATTTTTTTTTATTTTTTTTACATATTATGGCTGTACAGAAGTCCATATTTGACCTACTGAACAAATGTTTGGCCCAAAGGTCAAAAAGTCACCCATTGAATTTCCTTCTGGTTCCAATAAGTAGCTTACAGGTCTACAAAAGGTTAGAATTTTTTTTTTTTTTACATATTATGGCTGTACAAGAAGTCCATATTTGACCTACTGAACAATTTTTTTTTTCAAAGGTCAAAAAGTCACTCATTGACTTTCCTTCTGGTTCCAATAAGTAGCTAAAAGGTTTACAAAAGGTTACAATTTTTTTTTTTTTTTTTTTTTACATATTATGGCTGTACAAGAAGTCCATATTTGACCTACTGAACATTTTTTTGGACTAAGAGTCCATACACACTAATTCACTATACATACTCATTGACTTCAATTCTGATTCCAATTAGTAGTTAAAAGGTCCACATTTTTTTGTTATACATGTTTTGGCTGTACAGAAGTCCATATTTGACATATTTTTGTCCCAAAGGTCAAAAAGTCACTCATTGACTTCTCTTCTCGTTCCAATTAGTAGCTAAAAGGTCTAAAAAAGGTTCAATTTTTTTGTTTACATGCTATGGCTTTACTGAAGACCATAT